>JAQQAC010019064.1:23330339-23519841 GCA_029783875.1 Phataginus tricuspis
AAAAAAAAAAAAAAAAAAAAAGACCAGTGCAGGAGAAGAGTCTTCTCAGGGGGCTGCTTTTAAAATAGTATGTTTTCATGAAGAAGACTGGCCGTTTTGAGGTTTCTTACCTCTAAGTTAGTCCTATAAATGAGACCCAAATTGTGCTCAGCCCGTCACATGCACCTAATAGCAGGTGTTTTCCTGGATCAAAAGCCTACAGCGGTGATTTCCAAGCAAAGGGGGCAAACTTGAACTTCTTTCATACAAACTCCATCCTTGTCCCTCCCTTGCTCCCTAGTGGTGTGTGTGTGTGCAAGAGAGAGAGAGAGAGAGAGAGAGAGAGAGAGAGAGAATGAGGGAGAGAGATCTGTGTGCACATAGGTAGAAAGAGCCATCTTTTAGAGAGTGGCCGAATGCTTTCTGTGCACTGTAAGGTCCCGCACACACCCCTCTTCTCTTCACTTCTGAAGCCCACTGTCCTCGCCAGCTCTGGCCACAACAGAATATCATAGACTAAGTGGCTTACACGACAGACATAATTTCTCACCGTTCTGGAAGCCAGAAGTCCAAGATGGGACCAACACGGTCGGGTTCTGGTGAGAGTGCGTCCCTGGCCTGCCGAGGGCTGCCTTGCAGCGGTGTCCCCCCTGGTAGAGAGAGAGCTCTGGCGACTCCTCCTTTCCTCACAAAGTCAGCAGTTCTCTGGGGTCCCAGTTCCTCTTCATTTTAACCTTAACCACTTCTTTATAAGCCCTGCCTCCAGTTCAATCACATGGGAGTATTAGGGCTACAACATACGAATTGGGGGGGATCCAATTCAGTCCAGAGGGCCCACTTAAAACAGCCTCAGGCCTTAAGTCAGACCTCATGCTCCCCAAATTTCAGAAGGCAGGGGTCAAGCTTCCCAATGGGTCCCACCTGGCTCAGGTGTGCAGGAAGCATCCCCTCTTGTCCTTCACAGCAGTGGGGAATGCTCAGAACGTCAGCAGTTCTCCTGAGAGCAGTCCCAGCTCTCCCTCCTCCAGCCCGCTACCTGGTCTCAGTTCTCACAGATTTGAGACAAGGGGCAGTGCTGGGAAAAGCTCTTCACCATCACTTCCCATGACCCACTCCAGGGTCTCCTCTACTCGCTTAGGGAAATCGATTCCTGGCACTGTTTGTGTTGTTCTCTGCTGAGACTCTGAGCTAGGAAAATCTCACTTTTAACATCTTGAGACAGTCATGAGCATCTACCAAGTGATAAAAGCAGATTTTAAAAGAAATTTTATGGCTCCATATCAGTTTTGCTTTATTAAAGCAAATATTTATTAAAAAATCCCCAAATGAATAAACATACTAACACAGTATGAGAAGTAGAGTTGTAAGTGACTCTCATTTTCTTTTAGCGTCTCCGTATGTAACCATTACATTTTGCATGGACCTACGTTTCCATTATAATCACAGGAAAACACTGCAAATGTTATTTTTAAAAATTTGAAAAGAAAATGCAGAAAAGATTATAATGCCATGAGGACTATACTACTCAAACTTGAGTAATTTCCTTTAAAAGGAAAATAACTCTCATGGATTCCCATGGATGACAAATTGTTTCATTATAATGCTCCTTAAATTTGAACAGACATAAAACTGATCATAACTCCTTCACCAGCAACTGACATTTACAGAGGATATACAAAGGAAAGGCCTTAAAAATAAAATTCAAATCAATGATATCATTAGATATGACTGATTGTTATCTTACTAAAACGAAACTGCCAGTTCTGGGCTTTAATAGTAGAAAAAATGTATTGGTGGCTTTATGTTTACATGTCATTGACTGAAATGTTTCCTCGCTTGGCTTGATGGCCTCTAAATCACCAGTAGTATCACTGAGGTGATTTAGCCTTTTTATTTTTTGTCTGTATTCTTCTAGTTATTTTCAACTGCCAACCAATTAGGTTGACAAGACAATCATTTTAAAAGTGTATTCCAAAATGCAATAAGGAAAATACAAAACATGCCATTGTTAAAAAGAGAGAGAGAGAGAGAGAGATAACAGGCCCCAGATGGAGTCCCTGGCTAGGCCCACATCACCAAACCGAGATTTAATGCCTAAGGGAATTGTCCTTTCAGCCTCTCCCAGGAGAGGACCAGAGTCAATCTGGAATTACCTGGTCAGCACAGGTGAGACAGTCTGCCTGCTGGACCCTTGTCATCCACAAAATAAGGTGCGCTTGCCAGAAACGTCCTCGTCCCACCCCTTCTGCCTGTAAAGTCTTTCTATGGTGCAGCTCTTCGGAGCTCCACTCTGTTTGCTAGACAGGGTGCTGCCCAATTCGTAAACCATTAAATAAAGCCAATATGATCTTTAAAATTACTCAGTTGAATTTTGCTGTTTAATGAAAACTCACTCGTGGCCCAGCCCTCCATTTCTCGCTGACTGTTACCATCGGCTCTGGGTGAAGTGTGTGACGTCGGGACCTGGCAGACGCATGCCCGTGGGTGGGAAGGGACGGCCTTGGCTCAGATGCTATTCTCTCCACCACCAGGTGCTGCGGGAGGTCTGACCTCACCCACCACGCTTCACTCTCCAGCCTCTGCAAACCTCTCCTGCTTGAGCAAAACATGACTTCAAACCTGGTTTCTGCAGCAGGACCATCCTAATACTAAGGATGCCTCCACTCCTGTCAATCCAGCACAACTGAAAAGAACACCACTTTGAAATTCTTAAGACTTATCTTAAAATCTTAAATTTTAAATTATGTCGAATCAAAGTCTTCACTCGTTAAATAACAGGAAAGTGAAGTCTTTGTCTGTGAAAACAGTCCTGGCTAAGAAGTTGTGTCTTTATCTGGTTAAATAGCTCATTCTGAAACGATGGCAAACAGGGAAAGATGCTACCCCATGGCATTAGGCCTATTTTATGGGACCACTGGATACCGAAGTGTTGATAAATGTAAATGCAGGCCTTGAAATAACATGGAAAGTGGTTTTTCAGATAACCCAAGTAAGTCTATGCTGATTTTTTTCAGTACCATTAAAATAGAAAGCAAAATGTGAAATACTCATGGGGAACTTGCAGACTGCTGTGAAATTTCTACAAAATTAATTTTTTAAGCTATCTAATCCAGTAATGTGGCAATCCTTGGTGTTCCTTGGCTTGTGGACACACAACTCCGAGCTCTGTCTATCCTCATGCAGAGCTCTCCCTGTATCTACGTCTCTGGGTCCAAATTCCCCTCTTCTCGTAGGAACACCAGTCACACTGGATTTGGGATCCATCCTAATAACCTCGTCTTAATTTGATTCCATCAGCAGTGACCCTATTTCCAAATAAGGTCACATTCACAAGTAGACATGGGTTTTGAGGGGGTAGTAGTCAACCCAGCAAAAATATCAATAAATATTTCTTGAGCACCTGTTTAATATATAAAAAATAATTTCACACCTCTTGATTTCTCAGATTTCACATTCCAGTGTAAGAGTTCGAAGAAGCCTCTTAGCATGGAGGTTAGCCCTGTTTTCAAGTCATTAAAGAACACAGGAGATTTATTGGTGTTTTGCTACTTCGGGGTAAAATAGAAGAACTCTTACTCATGCCTTATTCAGTGGGCATTTTTTGAGCACTAAGATACACGATTTACATGTATCTTGGGAGGAATGGGTTTCCGTTGTTAACCAAAGAAAAGGCAAAGCTTGCAGAACAGCTGGTTGCCTTTATTTGGGGTCTTAGGGATTGCAGTCCAGGAAACAGAGCTAGGTAGCACCCAGATCATGCTCTGAATTGCTGACAAGGTTTAGGGTTCCTAAAGCTGAACAGCAGGAAGTTTGTTCATTTGCATAAGTCATTTTGAACATTTCCTGACTGCGGCCAGCAGAGAAGCTCACACACTATCAGTTTCTGATAGGCTGATATGGCCAAAGCCAGGCGAGGTCCGCGGAAGCCCAGAGTAGGTGGTGGCTCCAGGAATGTGGGTGGCAGCAAGGTCTCCCTGCATCCTTCTGAGAAATGAGACACTGACTGTGCAGACCCTGTGTCCTTACTGGCCTCCCAACTCCATTTTGGTTGTTTGCTTAGCCGTTCTGACTCTATTTGGATTTCAATCCATCCCATTTCACACAATATTCCTAAGACAAGGTCCCTGCCTAAAATGCTCATTCCTTTTCAGTACTAACGTGAAGAGCCCTTGCCAGCCTGGCTCTCAGCTTTCTTGGCCACTCCAGGGGGACAAACTCCCTCTGATCCTCCCAGAGAAAATAAGAAAGACGGCAGAGAGTCGCTTTGCTTTGCAAATGGAATCTCTAGAAGCAGACTTTACCCCTGGGAGGTCTAGGGTTTCCACCTGGGATGGAAAGTAAGCCTTCCTGTTGGCAGACAGATACAGCAGTGTCTCCTCCTGCTCAAGAAGGTGCACCCTCCTTCGCAGGGAGACAGCTTTCTGCATCGCCTCAACTACATCAGGTGAAATTTTGAGATGGCTGAGGTACAGATCGAAGACCATATTCTCCAGTGGGAGTGACGCTTGAATACTATTGGGCAGTGTTTCCAATACTTTGTCCACATACACATCCATCCTTACTTAATATTTTTCTTTGAGTCCTTCGAAAATTTAATATCCATGAACAAAACTGGTTTAATGTTCTAGTTATATGGTTTACTATATCTTCCAGTTATACTTTCTCTAATGCACATTAAAATAACATATAACTACAAAACAAAAATTGTTCATCCATCGGCCATTGAAAACCCTCTCAAGCACCATCCGTGGAACACTGCCACACTCCAGAAGTGCTGCTCCAATGCGACTTTGAGGCGTTGGGTTCCTGCCATCAGTGATGGCGTCCTGGTACCCGAAAGGAAGATGACCCAGATCATAACAGGGGGTGAGGGTGGGGGCCTGAAGACAGTTACTGTGGGGGCCAAGCACGTGGAATTCTGCAGCCCTGGCTTTGCTGCCAGCTCCGCCACTGAGCTCAGAACCTGTCTTCTTTAGACCTCGGATTCCTCATATACACAATTGGAACAATATCTCCTCACTTCCTGTACTATTGGGAGCACATTCACTCATTCACAGACATTTACTGAGCACCTCTTACAGGACACCAAGCGCTGTGTTTGGTTCCCAATTCCAGGCAAGAACCCTATTAATGCAACATGCATGTGCCCTCAGCCATGGCTGAGTTCTTACTCAGTAAATCTATATACATATTCATCCCTGCTGCAATTTAGTTACTTTCAATTACTGTCCTTATTTCTCATTTTCCACTGAAAGAACTGCAGAATACCTGGCCATGTATGGCCCCTGTTCACAATCAGATGCTAATTTTAATGCAGACTAATTCCTACTTTCATGGAATTCCCTATCTACTGGACGGCAGAAACGTTAATCAGCTGATTTCACAAGTTCATATATCATTACTCTCCAAGGAATCCCAGGGAGCAGAGCGGGCATTCAAGCAGATGACACAAAGGCCTGTCCTGGATTAAGAAGCAAATGAGGCAACATATACAAAGCCATCTGGAGCGGCCCCTCCTCCGTGGGCAGCTGGTGGTGACAGTGCATTTGGATACAAGAGGAGGAATCCCCAGTCTTTGCCCCAGCCTTGGCCAGAGGCACTTCCAGTGGTGCAAAGGAGAGCCTCCCACACACACTATCCCTTTAGAAGTTGATTGTTTATTAAATCACTCCATATATTTGGTTACCTGTAGTTCAGCTGAATTTGTTTTAATTACTGTCTTTACCCCTACCTTCCCAAAAATGAGAATGGCAAATCCCCAGGGAAGGGCCAGTGTTCTGCAAGATTAAAGGCCAGAGGCCAGCACTTGCAGCATTTGGTTTATAGGAGAATGTCTTGTAGACATGGGTAGTTTACTCCTACCTTCCCAATTAAAGAACCACTGTGTTTTGTCTGTAAAGGAATGTCTGGACAGTGTGGCCCCTACGGATGACTGAGTCACTGCGCGATGGCTCAGCCAGGGCTGACCCGGCGGAGTATTTCAGCCATGCAGCACCGATGGCATAGTCTCATAAACCCCAGCATACATCGCGAGCCACCCAGCAGTGTGCCCCGGGAGTAGCTGGAGATACTCCAAATGACTGCACGTTGCGTGCTTCCCTCACCGCCGATCTAAAGGAGACTCTAGGGTGATGAATCCGGTAACACAATGGTGACTTAAAATATTTATTTTTACCATGACCTACCTTTCATTCAGTTTCACTTCAAAATATCACCTGGATTTTTCCGTGTGGCTGCTATAATCACACAAATGTAAACATTTAGATTATGATGGGGTGACCTGATTACTTTGAAGTTTGTAATGCTTTTTAAAATTTCCCTTTCTTTTATAAAGGCACAGGAAGCGCAGTACTTGTTAAAAATCACTGCCTATGTCCAAGAGGGAATTTATAATAGTTGATGATTTGGGGAACCACTGCGGCTGAGGGCACATTCTCCACTGTTAACAACACAGCCAGGAAAGGAAATTGCAGAGAAATCTTTGATGTCAAAGAAAAGCGACTTGAGTGGCAGGGACGGAGATAATGGGTGTGGCTTCCTTAGAGAAGATAGGAAGGACACGGCCAGAATCAGGTGTTTACTTTATAATAATACCACATAAGCATCCCTAATATTAGACTTCATACGATCACACACTCTCTTTTCCCTAGTGTATGTTTAGTTCCTTTACAAGAAGATGCAAGCAAACTACCATTTACCACAAAAAATGAAAAACCAACACTAAGAACCCGTTTTTTTAAAAAGAAACAGTCAAAAGAAGAATTTTGGCTCACTACATTTTCCCAAAGAAATTGGACAATGTGATGCTGGACAGTCGCCTGAGCATTTTCTTTCATTGTTTATTATTTAAATGGTGTTATAAAGGAGGAGACCCATGAAGACTTGCAGAATTTGTATCATTTGCATAAAGGAAACTTGCGTAATGGAATCTGAGAACTCCAGAAAGATCTGTTTCTTCTTCGTGACGTTTGCCATGTTCTCCCTCATTCATCCACTCACTGAACTAGCATTCAAGAGAACAGGTCAGCCGGGCCGGGCGGGAGGCTGTGGCCGTCACCGGTGCTCTGTCTGCCCCGCGCTTCAGGCTGACTCACACAGGCTTGATCACCTGGCAGTTTGCAGAAGCGTACGAGAAGCGAAATGCTCTCAGTGACAGGAAAGGCCAGTTGCAGCCAGGGAAAGAGGTTTGGGGAGTAAAAATGAAAGCATTTGAAAGAATACCTGCTAAAACTCTCCAGGCCAACACAGTTTGGTACATAAAATTACAACCCTGAGCAGGGACTGTTCTACAGACAGACTATTCTGACTCATAAATCAAGGTTGAGTTAGATTTCTTTCCTCTATCTTCTGTTTAATCTGCTACATTTCAAAGTCTCATGGAAGATTATAGTGTTTAAAGTTTTGTTCCTAAAAATGAGGCCCACTTATCTGGTGATTTTTCTTAGGTGAAATAATAATGTGACATCTTGAGGATGTCAGGTTGCAGTTGACTCCAAGAAGCTAACGACTGTGGTGCTGTGCACCCTTAAAGCTTCTGTATAGACTGATTAAAACCACGAAGAGTGGCTATGCACCCTCCACCTGGAGGAGGGGGAGAGACTTTTGCAACAAGGGGAGTGACCTTTCTAAGTTCCCAAAAGGAATCTCCAAGGAGAATGTTTTGTTCATGACCTCGTGGGGTATTTGGGGAAAGGGCTTGATTAGGGTGTCTCACCAAAACATCAGGTAGCTCCCTAAAAGAAAACAGGGAGAGGGGTCCACCGCAAATAGGACGCGAGGTGATTTTCTGGAATATTCTGCCCTCCTGGGACAATCTCCAGTGAGTGCCACACTTGAGCCAGCAGCCTTCCGAACAAGGACAAAGGGGGCCATCTCTGTTGTGCAAAGACAGGGCAAAAAGAAAGGTGAGCCCTGTCATCCTTTTCCCAAAAATGAGAATGGCAAATCCCCAGGGAAGGGCCCGTGTCCTGCAAGATTAAAGGCCAGAGGCCAGCACTCGCAGCGTCTGGTTTACAGGAGAATGTCTTGTAGACACGGGTAAGTCACCAGCCCATCTGAATTCATCCAGCCGCCGAGAGAAGAAGGCCCAGCGCGGTGATGGGGGAGAGAAAGCTCTCGGCAAGAAGCCTGTCAGCGTGTCCCCGGCTCACTTCCAGCCTCACACTTCCTGAATAGTCCTCACAGCTCTGTCTAAAGCTCTGACTTACTTTTGAGAAGATAAAAGCCATCAAAAGCCAGGCACTTAAAACATATTTGAAGAGTCACCTTTACCATGGGGCCTTGGGGGTGTTTTGAAACCCTCAGCTGGCTCACTAATTTCAGAGAAAAGGCCTGGGCACACACACTGAGTAGTCCTTGTTAAGTGGGGCCGGTGCCCGAGGACAAGAGCAAGAATTTGGAAGGAAAGGAAATACTCTGAGCCTCAAGTCAAGTGCTGATCTCTGCGCTAGAGCTGTGCGCCAGGGACGCCCAGGGACGCGCGCCACGTGGGCTGTTTGTGATGTCAGCGACGTGGCACCAGCATGTGTCCACAGTCACAAGGCTGCCAGCAAGTCCCAAAGAAACTCAGATGACCTCAGGGCCATGTCGAGCTAGACAATGGGGGGTCACACAAACCCTGAGAGCGCTTATCTGAGACTGAGGGACATTAAATAAGGTGGACACAAACGTTCTGGCTGCTAAAAAGATGTTCTCTATTATGAAGTAGAGAGGGATTGTCAGCTCTCACGTCTGCCCTGATTTTCCCTGAATCAATGTTCACCTCCCCATTTTCCCATCACCCTTTGACTTCTCCACCCCATGAAAAGGGAGTCCTAGCTAACAGTCTCTAAAAAGGAAATGTCACCTATGAAAAATTAATAAATCACGTTTCTGGTTTATTTCATTCATTCATGCCGTCAATATTTATTATAACTTCCATATATGCCAAACCCTGTATGCTGCTGTTCATTGGTATCTAGATTTAATCAGATACAGCTCTAGCCCTCAAAGAAGCCCCCTTAGCATGTCTCCATCCTAGAGGGGTTTGTAAAACACCGTGGCACTACAGTCATATAGCTGGGAGGACAGGGGAAGGGCCACCTAGCCCAGGCGGCGAGTGGTCAGTTGTCTGAGCTAAGGTTGGACTCTTGTAGGAAGTTTTGTCTGGGCTGAGTCTTTAGCTCAGGTAATTAAGAGAAGGGCAGGGGAGAACAGGAGAAAAAGCATGGAGATATGTTACAGTAGGGCATGTGTAAGAAACCGCAAGAACTTTGGCACAGAGTTTGAGGGAGTGAATGGTGAGAAACCACGGGGGAGCCAGAAGCTTGTGTACACATGCTCTCAATAAGGGCTGCCTGCTGAGCTCCAAGGGGGGTGCGGTATATGGCAATATGCCAGGGAAAGAGATTAACGCATGGCCTTGAGGGGTGCAGTTTAAGGTTCCCTGGAAGACATTGAAGAATCCTGGAATAAAGGATAAATCTACATATTTGTAAAAGAAAAGGTGCAGTATCACAAATATGTCACTTCTCCCGAAGTCAGTCCAGCGCAATTCTAATCAAAGTCCCAATGGACTTTGCTCTGTGGGCCTTAACAAACTGATTCTAGAAGTGTTTTGATGAAGTTCTAGGAGAAAGGGCATTGGGGGCTGAATTGTGTCCCCCCTCAAAGTTCATATGTTGAAGTCCTGACACCCCAGAAACTCAGAATGTGACTGCATTTGGAGATGATGTCTTTGCAGAGATAATGATGTTAAAATGAGGTCATTGAGGTAGCCTAAGACAATCAGACTGGTGTCTTCACAGGGAAGAGGAAATTTGGAGATGGGCACATACAGAAGGAAGACAGTGAGAAAACAGGTCCTCCCCTCTGGACCTCAGAAGAAAGCAACCTTACCATCACCTTGATCTTGGACTTCGGTCTCCCAAATCTGTGAGAAAGTAAATTACAGTTTTTGAAGTCCTACTATGCTATGGCAACACTAAAAAACCAGCACAGAGGATGCTGTCCAAGAGATATTAAAATTTATTATAAAACATGTAACTTAAACAGCATTACTTCAGGGCCAAGATTGGTAAACACACCAGGGCAAGCAAATAGGACAGCCGGACTCGGTAGAAAAGCAAAGCTTTAAACCCGACAACAGGACCAACAGGTGGTTCTCCAGGCACTATGGGGGCACCACGTGGGCACCTGGCAATACAAGTAAAACTGACGGTGCACTTAGCCTGGGACCCTACAATCCTCCCATTGCGAATCCCAGAAAAATCCTCACATGGATACAAGGCACGGTCACCTCGAAGCCTTTTGGGTGGTACCTTCCCTAGACTGGGGAGGTCTCCTCAAATGCAGGCACTCATCAGCACCCCGCCGGGTCCTGGAGGGTGACGCCCTGCTCATCTCTTCCTTTGTCTCTGGGAAGCTTTCTCCTCCGGCACTTGCTCCTGTGACCCTTAGCCATCATGGCTGTCCTGGACACTCAGCCCTGACCTCTCCCCTGGGAGTCATCAGGCTCTGCTGCTGAGTTGTTCCCACCCTATACCAGGCCTGGAAACTCTTCCAAGGCAGGAAGATTGGACAGTCATTGATTTATGATCCTGCAGGGTCACTGTCCTCTGTGCCTGATATCCAGGGTCTTGAAAATCATCATTTCATGCACTTATCTGTTTTGGGTTGTTTCAAGCAGGAGAGTCAATCCCATTTCTATTCCCATCTTGGCAGTTAGAACAAGCAAGGAATGTGGTTATCACTATTTTAAGAAATGAACTGGATTAATAATTAGATTTAAACACATTAGCATCAATCTGGAGACAACTGAGTGAAAAAATCCAATTTTAAGAATAATATATTCTGTGTGAAATCATTTACATAGTCTGAAAATATGCGTGCTTTCCTGTGTATTGATTTTGCGCACTAAAAGCGTAACGGCCTGGCTAGGAAAATCCCAGATCAGAGCAAACCCCGTGATGCCTCCAGGAGGAAAGAGTTGGATGACAGGACGCACAGCAAGGAACAGGGGGGCCTGACCTTTATCTGTAATGTCTTGTTTTGAAAAATAAGAAATGTGAAACAAACATGTAAAAATGCAAGTATATTATCATTACTTAAATCTGATGGTTGGCTTAAAGGATGTTTATTAATTAACTATAGTTTTTCTGTATCTTCAAATTATTTCATAATTAAAATACCCGTCATTTAGGCCATTAGTAGCTTCTGCTGTCAAGAATAGATATTTAAATCTGCCTTTGGGGCTCACAGTCCTTTGCTCACATTTGCATAATTAAAAAGCTCACAGAGGTAGTTTCCTGGGGGGGAAAAAGACCCTCTTCTAAGTAGGAGATACCCAGGATAATATCGCTCTGGAGAGGTAAAGCATAAGAGACAAATTATAAGAGATGTTTTTAAAAGTGTAAGCCGAGTTCTGACAGTGCATCTCTGCAAAGTGTTTTCTTATGGAAAAATGGTTTTTGTAAATATTCATTGAGACTAAATGAATCAGTGTTCATTCTTGTGTTTTTGGGAGATGGCTGTATGTGCATGTGTGTGCACATTTATGTGTCATGTGTGGGTATATGTGTGTGTGCATGCGTGTTCGTGTGCGTGTGGGCACATGCAGGACTCTGAAAAGACATAGGATTTGCTTGACATCCACTATATAATTTACCTAATATTAGTTAACAAATACCTTGATACAAGTATTGTTGTTAGGACGACTGCAGGGTTATCTTGCTGGGGCAAGCAGGGGCTGGACCCCTTCCCTGTGAATGTGTGTGATGTTTCCTTTGAAGAGAGTGGGGAGCCCCACTGTCAAGTGTAACAGGAAGAGGCAAAGCTGGAGACGGCAGGTGAGGAATCGCACCATTTCTTTCTGGGAGTTTCTGCCATTCTGGCTGGAGCTTGGGGAGGGAGCCCAGCTGGCGGGCTCTGAATGCTGCAATACCGGTACCAACTCTAAGCCTCTCTTGTGATGTTTTTCCTTTCCATTATCACTCAAATTTCCATAAGGCCTTATTAAAAGTCACCATCTGGTCTCTGCTTTGCTCTGGAGAGGTAAGGACAAGCGCCCTGCACGACTGAAGCGGCCCGTGGGAAGGCCGTGCTGGCATCTTCAGCAGAGCCCCGCTGGGGCCCCAGGGAAGTGGCCTCGGAAAGCACTGGGCAGAGCAAGCGGAAGGGCGGAGTGCCAAGGAGACCACGCCTAAGAGCGGGGCCCATCCCACGGGGAAGAGGCAGCGCCCTTGGACACTTGTCAGCTCGACTTGGAAATAATTCGAGGAGTTCACTTCCAGCAATGAAACTGTCAGAGATCTCTCAGGATACTAACATCCCATTGTTTGTTGAAAATATGATTTTACTTTGTAGTCATACATTGGTGAGGACCAGATATCTAGGTACAACTCTCAGGAAAGAAATATGAACCTAAGGTTGGAAATGACAATATTCTCTTCCATTGCTGTACAGCGAGAAATCTCAACCTTTTTCTCTTTCATGCCCAACTTCACAAATGCTCTTTCCGCAGCGTGAACAGGGCTGGAGGGGCTGGGCTCTTGCAGCCTGGCCTCCTCTCCTCAAGAACTGGAACTACAGCCTCCTGATCACAGAATCCGCGTGGGTATCTCACCCATAGCCCTGAATCTACTTAAATTTTCACAGCAAGTAACTTGGGCACTTCAATATTAATGAGAAAATCCCTGTGCTGTGGCTACAACTGATTCATCTTTACAGATGAGAGCAAATGAAAAGAGGCAGGAGAAGAAAACAGCAAAGACTGGAGGGAGAAGGGCAAATGGCTGCGAGAAACTGAAGGATGAACAGTCATTAGGCTTCCCAGTCAAGGTCTCGCCAGGCCCACAGAGACCACCCTCGGTATTTCAAACGGAGGAAATGTGATTCAGGAAATCACTCAGACAGGTGCAGGGATGTACCCAGCGTGGAGATCAGCACCGTCCCCAGGTGGGAGGGCTCAGGGCAGGACTCAGGGCAGCCTAGCATCTGGCCCCTTGAGGAAATGCGACTGTAGGGGGCACAGCCGGCCAGAGCCGGAGTCACGGGGCAGCTCCGCTGTGCCTGGAGACGCGGCCAGAGAGCAGGGACACATTACCTTGTTCTTCCCATCCTCCCACCAGATTTACCTGGGGTCTCTGGGGCGGGAGAGCTGGGAGAGGGAGCCCCTGTGGGGTCGAGCAGAGCAGGGGAAGGGCAGGGAATGGTTCAAAAGAGTGTGGTTGCCAAATTAAATGCACATGCCCAGTTTAATTTGAATTTCAGATAATGAATTTTTTTAGTATAACTATGCTTATGCAGTATTTTAGAATAACTATACTCATACAGTTATACAAAAATTTTTTCATTGCTTGTCTGAAATTCAAACTTCTGGGCATCCTGTGTGTTTATTTGTAAATCTGGCAGCTCCACCTAAGAGCAAACAGGGAAATACTGACATGTGTCATACACCTTCATATGGCCTCCGGATCTCCTCTTGACCCATAGGGTAACACCCATGAAGGAAAGAGAATTTTGCAAAAGACTCAAGTTCATTGCAAGAAAAAATTAGGGTGGGCAGGTGTTAAGGAGTTAATGCATCAGAATCTTCAAAATACTTGATAAGGAAGATCAAGGCAAAGAAATCCCCACAGATGTTGGAAAAGGAAGCCGAAGACTGGGGAATAGGGCTGCAGATCTGCACTCAGGAATCCTTGTTAATGAGTCATGCCCCTGATTTAAGTCTGAAACCCTTTAGAAGCAAAAATATGATGGGCCTCAAAATTTGAGTAGAACTAGCAGTGCAAGGCATCTTTTTGGAGGATGAGGAAGAGCAAGCTTTGGTTGGGAGCCTTCTGCACCTTGACATGGTGGAGATAGGCCGATAGACCAGGGAGGAATTATTGAAAAGCACCATCCTTCTCTGGATCCCAAGAGACCCTCAGGAACTTGGCAGGGTGGCAAGTGCTATCATCTGTTGTTGAAGAGGAAATTGTGTGGAGATATTGCTACCTTATGGGTATTGGGTTACCAGTGGGTCTGCTAGCCAGCAGGGCTGATCTGGCCATAGAAGCATGCATGCACACATGCGTGCACACACACACACACACACA
The DNA here is from genome assembly GCA_029783875.1 of Phataginus tricuspis. Taxonomy (NCBI): domain Eukaryota; kingdom Metazoa; phylum Chordata; class Mammalia; order Pholidota; family Manidae; genus Phataginus; species Phataginus tricuspis. Next base: position 23,344,394 of record JAQQAC010019064.1, read on the forward strand.
CACACACACACACACACACACACACACAAACACATTCTCTCTCTGCAGGTGGGGAAGGCAACCTGGAAATCCTTCATACCATCTGCCCAATCTGAACACATGATACACCGAATCGGTTGAAGCTCTCTGGTTCCCAGACCTCTCCTGACCATCAATAACCAACATTTTGAAGTAAGAGGGCCTCAAATACACTTATAACAATTACTGAGGGTTGATTCTGTCTGGCAGCAACTTGGGCTGGACTATGACGAGAGAACCAACAGCACGAGTATTCAGAAGTGAGCAATTCCCCTATGGAAGTCGTACTTCTAAAGATTCACCTAAGTGGTTTCTAATCACAAACACACAGATGAAAAAGAGCATGGTCAAAGACGCAGACAAGGTTGACTACTGAAAAGAGTTGTCTAGTCTGGCAGAAAACTTTCTTATCACCCATATTTTTGTAGTAAGCATTAAGGGTTTACAAGAACTTTAATGACCAAGAAACAATGTCAAGTTAATGCAACTTGCTCACAGTGGAATCCTGACCTCATAATCAAACGATAAAAATGATTGCTGCCATCAGAGGTCTTATTCTTAATAAAGGGGGTGGGACTTCAATTAAGTGTGTTACGGGATAGAAGGAGTTGTAGGTAGAGGAGTCACGTGAAGGGCAGGGTAAAGTCTATGCAATTTAAGATAGCAATTCTTGGATAAAGAGATTAAGGGTTTGGACCTCCCAGTTTTTTATACTTTTCTCTAATTTTAACCTCTCTTGGCAAAATGGTCCCCTGGGCCAACATTTCTACAGCGCCCCCTCCTGAGGTTCCTATTTGTAGTTATTATATACAAGTCCTACTTCTTAACTTCATGCTCTGTGGTTACTTTGTAGTCTTTAGAAGCAAAATACATGCATATTCTAAATCCACATGTCTGACATGCTAGCCCCTAGCTACATGTAACTGCTGAGTACGTGAAATGTGGCTAATGCAACTGAAAAACTCAATTTTTAAATTGCATTTTACTTTACTTAATTTTAAATCAAAACTGATACTCGATTCAGTTATTAGAAAACTTCGAAGTATCTTTGGAACCATTTGGATATGTGACTCTACCTCTTCAAATGTCCATTTTATGAAATTAAAGAACCAGTATTTCTTGTGAAGATTTGGCACGTGTCTTGAGATGTACTACAAGTGTAAAATACACACAAGATTTCAAAGACTTAGTATAAAAAATATAAAAGACCACATTAATAAGCTTATATTGAGTATATGATAAAATGATAATATCCTTGATATATTGGGTTAAATAAGATACAGTATTTCGATTATCTTCACTTGCTTCCTATTTTATTTTTTTGCTATGGCTACTAGAATATTTAAAGTCCCTACGCGGCTCACATTATACTTCCACTGGATAGCACGGCTCTAGATTTCTGTAACTCTGTATGTGCTGGACCTCTGTACACTTAACGTCCCCACTGAGATCAAACGTAACATCCTGACCTCCATTCCATCCAACCCTCAGCCTGCTCGCACCCAACAGCTCTAATTAAACTATAAGAAAAGCGGCTTAAGTGGAGTGTGGGCCCCCTATACTTCAATTTAAGTGAGAGAATTGAATTTCCTTCCCCACTACCCTTTCATTCCCTCCACTATCAGGATCTTCATTAATACAGAGTAAAGAAGTAAAGATTTTTGAGCATAAGGCAGCATTTTCATTGTGAGAGTTGGCCATTGCTGGTATGAGAGACTTTTGATTAACCCCTAAAGAGCTCACCTCTGAAGGTGAATGAGAATACTAGAGCATTTTGGTACTAGAGTACTGTTACTAATGAAGGACCAGAGTACTGTTTGATTCCGCATCGTTTACCCTGGAGATTTCCAGAGGCCGAGCGTGAAGGGTCCCTCCTTCATGCTCTGTAAGGGACCGGGGAGTGGACCCCAGCCTGACGGACTCCAGGGGTGATTGGTGTATGGGAAACTCTGATGGGAATGTCAGGGCAAGAGAATAGAGAGAGAAGAATGAGACACAAGGGACCGCCACACTGCTGTATACAAGCTGCATGGACAACATATCTCAGTACTGTGCATTTTCTTCCAGACTATGGGAGTCTGCCATTTTGCATTACGTAAATTACATTATTTTCTTTCTGGTAATGGAGATAGTAAATATAGCCGAGAGATTTCCTTAATAATCTATAACTCTGTCCCTAAAATAGGAATTTAATTGAAGTTTCCCCAGCTGTCTTAGCCAGAAGACAGCTGCCCAGCAATATTAGGGAATGTTTAAGAATAAATTCGGCTAGGCATTCTCCTCAGTCGGTTTATACAGCTTGATTCTCACGGCTTTTTGTGGAGGTGATCTTATTAGCACCAATCCTGACTCTTGCTTTTCCAGAAATAATGATAGTGGCTGGAATATGTAAAATTCATGGACTACGTAAAGTTCAATAGGCTGTCAAAATGAGTCCAGGTCTTTAATTAAGCCACACTCTATCCATCTCATTAGGCAGCAGAATCATAACTGGAGCTGTTTCTTACTACATGAGCCTAGGTGCATGCCACTGGCTGCAATGGTGTGGGGTGAAATGAGCATGGCCAGCCAAGGCTTGCTTCCTGCCAAGTTTTTCTCCCTATCATCAGAAAAGAAAGAAGCCCAAAACCTCAGAGAGTAAATAATTTATTTTCCAAGATCCAGATAACTGGCAAGGAGATCATATTACAACCCCAAAGAGTAACAGATTAGGTTCTTTGTTTATAGAACCTCGTTGTGTCACGTGACAGGAGAGCGCGCCATTGGAGTTGAATCCCAATGGGTCTGCTTGATGCCAGGTGTTAGGGGTCCATGGACCCACCCTAATCAACACCACCAGTGGGGAGGCTAAACACGCCTGTGTGGAGCCACAGAGTGGAACCTGGGAGAACCTGTCTGCCTTCTGGGTTGGGTAGCCGGCAGAGGGAAAGGACTAGAGAAGATTCGGCACACAGAAGGTAATAGTAACCACCACGAGCCGTGGCTAGAGGCACACCCCCACTCTGAGAGGAGCCATGCGAGACCTAGGCCAGCACCCGCCAAGCAGGGCCGGGTGAGGCCTGTCAGCTGGCGTGCCTCTGAGTTCCCACTGCGTGTTGATTCTGCTCTGAGGAGCGGTCAAGTCACGGAGTGCCCACAGCTCTGCCCCAGCCGGCAGCCGAGAGGAAGGGCAGGGGGCAGACCCCGAGTCCCAGTTCAGGGTGGGGGTGCTGGGCCCCCTTGTCAACTTGATCGCAACAGAAGCTGTAGTGCGTGAGGAAGGAGACAAGCCCACAGCATTCCCTCAGCGCTGACCCTGCCTCACTGCTGACAGGAGCCTTACCCCTTAGCTGGTGCTTTAAGAAATATTCTTAAAAGTAAAAAATAAGTATATTTATTTTTTTAAAAAGAAGAATAAAAATATTAAGAGTATCTATAATCCCACTCTGTAGAGATAACCACTGGTGAAATGTTTATAAAACATGTAGTTTGAATTCACTGTTTTTCAACTATTTTCTTTATTTCATGCCACTGGGTATTTTTCAATGTTATCTATGTAACAGGTGCATAAAGCTCATTTTCTGATAAGTATAAATCCATTTTTCCATTGTTTGGGATTGAAGTCAACTTCATCTTAAATATCATATATATCTTCAATCAAGATGCACGTGTCTTGATTCCAGCAGATTTCACTACCAAAAGAATTCCTTTCGTAGAAGTTCCTATGTTTCTTCCTCACACCCTGGCAGGTGACCTTCAAGACAGCGGTATAACCATGTACCGCTTATTCCTTCAACTCTGGCTTATTGTCTCCTAAATATCTGCACTGAGGCCACATTTCCTGCGGCTGGCCCCAGCCGATGACCAAGCGAGACAAGTCTGTCCTGGGGAGACCCGGGACTGGGTCACCGGATCAGCCACACATTCAGGTTGTGATCGCAGCGCTCAGCTTAGACGGCCCTGGGAATGAAGCTTGCGGAAGGCGGCCTCCCGGTGGCTGGTGGGAGCAGGACGCCAGACCACCGAGGGCTCCCCTCGGCTCTGAAAGGCTGGCAGAATTCAGTGAGGATATTTTCAGACAGCGCTTGAAATTAGTTATTTTGTTTATACAAACCCACATACAGCACACTAAAAGACTAATAATTGTAACAATTTGTTGTTCATGTGTATTTCCACATAGATACAAAATACTCTTCCTAACTTCCAGAGGTCTGGGCTCCTTCCTGCTGTCCGCGCTTTCTGAAGGGTCCCGCCCTTGCTCCCCGCGCCACGTCTTCAGGCAATGAATGCCCTGGGCCCAGAATGGCACACCGCCCCAGGAACAGAGGGAATCTGGGGTACGTAAGAAACAATGGAGAGTGGTCTGGTACACAAAAGTACAAATATCTATGCTAGAAATAAAATCATTTTGCATAAAACCAGACTCTTCCCTACATCCCTAGAATTACTGGGTTAGGACCAAAGCCACGCGTTCGCATCTCACAGGCTGCCCTGCCTGACTCCCTGGTTTTACCCCCGCCCAGGGCTCTGGGAGGAGGACATCCATCCCCGTGGGGAGTCGCGGAGGGCAGGGCGCTCCGCGGCTCCGTTCGTTCTTGCCAGGCGCTTTGAAGACTTCGCTTTCCTTCCCGGTGAGTTCAGGAGTCGGTTCCCACTCTTGTTCACTAGACCGTGGAATAGGGCAGGATTAGGCTGTCCAAATCAAGCTGGACATACTGTAAAAGGAGAAGGAAAGAATGCCCAGGGAAGTCTCAAATTTCTTTTGTTCTTATTGTTGTTTTTGTAAATTTCAAGTTCATAGAAAGATCAGATGTCGGGTTTGCTGGACCTGGGCCTGGAATCCTTTTGTGGCGAGCGCCACCTTGTGGGTCCAGCTTTTTTGTTCTCCCAAGAACGCAAAGTACCTGCTGCTCCCAAGGCTTTGGGAGCAGGGAACCCCACCTCTTTCACCTAGACAGCTATACGGAACGAACGGTCCCACCAGAGGGCTCAGTCCCGCCGAGGCCCGCCCCAGGAGGCTGGTCCCACTTTCTGGAATTAAGACTGAATGTCAGTTTGCTGGCCCAGGACACCAGGGCTCAGGTGTCCCGTCATGGCTGCTGGCTGCCAGGCCACCCCTGCTTCTCAGGTTGCCCCCATACCTGAAATCATTGCCCTAGACAGTGCTCACTCACCCTAGCTGCCCACCTCATGCCAGTTTTGATTCAAAGCCACCACCCACCAGGACAGTGCCCTGTCCCAGCCAGCTACTTCCCTCCTTCCACATTCAGGCCTGTCCTGCCTGCTGGGGAGGTCAAGGTGACCTCCCAGATGGGCCCAGGAGGCTGGCATGACTTCATGTTGCTCACTAAAGATCCATCGGGAAGCTCCGTGATAAGGACTGGAAGAGACCTGAAGCAGCCGGGCCCTGTGGCTTCATGGTGGCATAAGCCAAGCCAGAGCTAGGTGGCCATCAGCATCCAGGTGCAGATGGGCCCTGGGCTTATCTTATCTAACTCATCCACACAACTTTTTGGGGTAGCTATTATTTCCCCTACTATACAGATGAGGAAACTGAGGCTCAGGAGAGTCAAGATAAAGTGTTGTTTATTTTGGATTTTCCTGGACATTACCAACCTGTTAAGTCAGTTACCCAAATTCCACTGGCCTCTGGACTGTGTAGGAGATTTGTAGATGGAATATGTAAGGAGCCATCCTGGATCAGGAAGTTGGAAGTACACCCAGCAGAATACTTCCACCACGACAGAGCTAATAACCTCAGATCTGGGAACCTCAGTTACTGGTCACCACTGTGGCATCGCTTGCAGGCGGTAGCTATGTGGTTGACATGCTACTCAGGTCTGACCAGCTGCTGAGCAGGTGGGAGGTGGAGGCTCAGCGCGCTCGCCCCCTTTGGGGGCTCTCCAAGGACCACAGACCATGGGCTGGATGAGCAGGGTGCCATCTGGGACCTCTCTGATATGCCAGAGATGGCGGGGCCCACGCTGATGCCGCCCGAGCATCCCAGAGTGGTCAGTTGCTTTGGCTTCTGTTTAGATGGGAGCAGCTCCCCGCTTTCAAGGAGACTTCTAGACGTTGAGCAGGACCAGCTGGGGAGATGGCCATCCTGGTGCACACGTGGTAAGCCCTCCTGGGCCTGGGCCATATGCAGAAAGAGATCAGAAAGGAGTATTTATTTCATTTCCCACCATCCCCTGGACTGACTGAATGGGAAAGTCCTGATGTTAAGCTTCCAAAAAAGGTTTTAGGCCCTGAACTTGAGCAGGATATACTACCCACCTCCTGTGTTTTGTGCTCACAGGCAGGGAGCACATTTGTGTCTCATCTCCACCCCGTTTATCTTTCCTTGTCCTTCTTACCTCCTCATGAGAACAGCCACTTGTGATCCTGTCCACTTAAAACAATACAATCACAGGCCTAGGGCTGCAGGCGCTGAACCACAAAAGAGAGAAAGATGTGATAAATAACATTTAAAGCACTGCAAAGTTTGATTTTCATGTCTAATATCTACCTCTAGAGATTCTGCTAAATGTCTTTTATTCCTCTGTTCATAAATTCTTATGATAACAGCTTTATTTGGGAATTAATCCAGATTCCCATTATTCACTGAATTGCACTTTTCTTAGTGTGTAAATCCCTTCCTCGTTTTAAGTTACAAAGCTTTGGAGCCTACCTTAACTCTTTCTGGCTGCTAGAGCGATCGGGAGGTATTGTCAATTCTCACATTTTAGCATTATATCTCAAAATCACTAATAGAGTTGAAAGGGGTTTCCAAATTAACACTCAGATGGAAACTGGCTCCCGAGAGAACCTGATTCATACTATTATGGAATGCTTTAAATACACTACCATCTAGCCCTGTGTCATTGCCTCCTGGCCCTATGCATGCAACAGACATCCCTCTTGAAGCCACACGGCAGAGGGGTTAAGCACACAAGCCCTGGAATAGGACCTCCAGGACTCAAATCTTGGCCCCTTCTCTCATTAGCTGTGTGACCTCGGTCAGTTGCAAAGCCTCTCTGAGCCTTGTCTTTATATGTAAAATGGAGAAAATAACACCCACTTCATGGGGCTATTGTTAGAATTGAAGGATATTGTGCAAGCAAGGAGCTGAGAATAGTGCTTAGCAAACAGTAACAATAATAGTTAACATTTACTGAGAACTTGCCAAGTACCAGTCGTTGTTCCAAGTACTTTGCAGTCGTTAACTCGCTGAGCTGCTCAACCACCCTACGAGGCTGGGCTCAGTGAGGGCTGGCCGTTATCTGTTGGTCTGGCTCCTGACATCTGCTCACCTATTTCTAGGGACTCCATCCAGCCTTAAGCAGGAAACCACCCCACCTGGCCTCCAGGCTCCAGGGCTGTGGGTAGGGCCAATCACATGACAGAGTCTCAGCCAATCAGAGCATCTCAGCAGCATGGCCCCAGGGACTGGACTGTCGGGCTCCTGTCCGTCCTGCTGTACTTGAACCTGAGAGGATGTGGGGTTGGAGCTGCTATAATTCTGAGCAGAGGTCCTGTCTGGGAGTGAGTCAGCTTTCAGGAAACTGAGTCACCGACTGGACAAGGGAAGCCGGCTCTGTTGACACTGTGTGACTGCACTCAGGAAGCCCAACCGAAGCTGGCCCTGGAGCGAGGCCTCCCCGTTGCTCGTGCCACCAGCTAATTTCAGGTTGAGACAGTTTAGTTGAGTCTCTGACCATGGGACAGACAGTCCTGACACAGAAATGCAAACGCATGGCTACCCACTGTACGTGGGACACTGAACTCCATCCCCCTCTTCCCAAGTCCCCACCAGGAGCCCCAACAGGGGAGCTTGCTGCGAAAGCACAGAGGGGCGCCCTGCAGCCCAGACATCAGCCCTCCCTGCCCTGCGCTCCAGCGGGGCCTGATGCGGCTCCAGCCTCCACTGGCTCCTTGCAGCCAAACGGACAGGGAACAGGTTAGAGGGGGCCGGGGGCTGGGGCAGGGCCAGGGGAGTTACTGCCCCGGGGACAGTTTCTATCTGGGGAGATGGAAAAGTGGAAGTAGGTAATGCCGACAGCCACACAGCGTCGTGACTGTGCTCAACGCCCGCGCACACTTGAAAAGGCAGGTTTTATATGACGCGCACATGCATGGGAGTGTGTGCACATATATATAATTTGCCATGGCACAAGAACTATCTTACAAATAAAACAAGAACCCAGCTCTGCTGACTCGGTCTCCTTCTCCTCTGCTTTAAACAGAGGCAGCAGGCCCCGCCGTGAGGGGCATCCGTGGTGACGGACGGAGCACGCTGATGGGCAGGCCGCCCAGCAGCCCAGAACCGGCCCAGTCAGGCCTTCCGTCTGCCCATACCAGGGCGCGGCTGCCCTCACCCCTGCCCTGACCTCTGTCTCCTCCAGCCCCATCTCCCGGAGGTCTCTGTGGCATCCCCTGAGCTCCAGCTCCTGGGCCCTTCTGACAAGCCAGTGCCTCATGGTCCTGTAGGGCCCCGTTCATTCTGCTCAGCTTCCCGGGGGCTGCCAGGACACCCACCTGGCGTCATTAGCATGGTCAGCAGCCAGGGAGGCAGGGGTGGCCCCCTCGCCATCTTCTGCTGGTCAGATCCTGCGGAGGCCCTCACGGGGCCTCACTGAGGCAACTTGGAAATAAAGTGAGCGGCCCTTCCCAGCGCAGGCAGGGTGGCCACCTGGGCGGGAGAGCAGGCCTGCACGCCCCGGGAGGAGAGAGCCGGGGGCTCCCTCTGGTTACGTATGGAGCTTGGCTGTCGGCCATGGTTGGCACTGATCTGTATCTTCAGTCTGGGAGCTGTGGCCCTAGGAAAACTCTACCTCTGGCCTGGAGGCTCTGCTGGGCCTGGACTGTCCAGAGATCCTTTATCATCAGCACATATCTGTGAGGTCACCCAGGGCTACTGAAAAGGCAGGAGCCAGGCTCCCCAAGCAACCACATGTCCCCCACCCACAGTACAGGCTCACCCTGTCCCCTGCCTCCATGGCCCACCGTGACCCGGAGGCCAAGGAGACTTGTCTGAGCCTGTCCCAGGCCAGGCTTCCTAACTGCAGGCTGGCCTCCTCCTCACCACGTGGGCACCCAGTCTCGGTATCAGCCCTTCCGACCTCTAGTCCTCCTTTATCACCCCCACCCAGGCTTTGCCAAACCCGAGGTAGAGAGCGCAGCTCTCCACACTTTCCGCTCAGCCAAGACTCAGACGCCAGCGGCAAGTTCAGGGGTCCCCAGGGCCGTCCTCACTCGAATCATCTGGCTACAAATTTGGGTGTCCCCACAGACACCCTCAACTTGATCATTTGCTAGAGTAACTCCCAGAAGTCAGGAAGGCGCTATCATCACATTATCCCAGATGTGGATAAAACCACATTTTATTATTGCAGAAGGATACAAACCAGAAGCAGCCGGAGGAAAAGACCCACGGAGCACACCAGGGCCCAGGAGGGTTCCAGACAGGAAGCCCTCAGGTCCCCAGGCCCGCAGGACCAGTGCAGTATTGCCAGCCCAGGAAGGTCCCCAGAGTTTCAGGACCCAGCTTATTATTGGAACTTCACTGCAAAAGTGGAATTGATGGAATCGTCGCCTGCCTGACAGAACTCCATGTCCAGTCCCCGCCGGTTCCCCAGATGTGGAGCTGACGGCATGTGGCTCAAAGCTCCAAACCTCTAGTCACAGCTCTGGTCCTTTCGGAATGGCCAAAAGCCACCGCCTTCACATCATCAGCATGAGCTATCTAGGGACCCCCACCAGTCACCTCATTACATAGACCATCAGGAGGGTCCCACCACGAATACCAAAGACACTCCCATCGGTTGGAAATTTCCAAATGTTTGGAGGTTACCTCCCAGGAACTGGGGATAAAGACCAACCAAATTCCTTCTTCCACAATCAGATACTGACATCCCTTTGAATGAACAGGCTTGAGGGCAGGAACACTTCCATTGAAATTCTGCAGCTAGGTAGGCATTTAACGGAACAGCAAGGTCACAGCCCTACCAGCGGATGCCTCAACTGTAATGCCTCTTTGGCCCACTCTCTGTGAATAACTACTTTTTTTTTTCCGATCTCGTCATTAATATTGGTACCACATTCTACTGAAGACCATCTGTTGTGCCGGAGCTCTGTTACTGGTCATCCTGACATTCAGGGACTCCACCCTGGTTCGTCCCCTCAGTTAGGGAGGGAGAAACGATCCACAACTGTCTGTGTAAGCTGGCCATGCCTAGGCGAGCCGCAGGGTCTGCCAGGGACCATCGGGAAGGTCTTTTGCCACGAAGCTCTTCTGGGGATTTCAGCACTCACTAATGCAAAACTGTTCGCTCTCAAAGGAAGTTATTATGTTTGTAAACATAGGAAAACTTTCCTCTTCCTTTGGGCAAATGGGGGAACGATTTGCTATCGGCCCGATGATGTCACCAATGACTGAACTCTTCACAGAATTCACGTCTCATGGGAAGTTTCCGGGGCCTCCTGGAATGGAGAACTAAATTTTGCCATCTGCATTTTACAGGTTGGAGGGTTGTGAGCTGAAGGGCCCCGAGCCTCCAGGGTAAAATGGTGGCAGCTGAAAACCCAGGTCTCAGCTTAGCAAGTCAGAGAAATCATCTCGTTAGAACCCAGAAATGATCAGACCAGAAGAGTAACACATCTTAAACAAAGCCTTCAAAAGGCTAAGCGTCCTCTAAAATGCTACCTTGAAGACCCCATGATGAAAATACCAGGTCCTGGAAGGACCAAAGCCCCCCCATCAGTCCCACCGCCATCTGCAGACAGCTTCCGGGCACCAACTTTCAATCTGTGTCACTGTGGTTGGTAGAAAGTGGGAATGGAGGACTTGGGTGACTTAAAAGCCCCTCACCACTGAGGGTCAGGGGCCTTCCTGCCTTCCCTGAGGGTTACGCTTGCCAAAGAGACCATGATGTCCATGTCCTGGATCATGGCACCTGCCCCCCACCCCGGGACATTGTTGGACGTACCACCCATATTCCATGACTTACTCCAGTCTTTCGTAGGATAGCCAAGAAGAAGGAGGTAGTCAGTTGCTAGTCCTCTGAACGAACTGGCACGATTCACTTCTGTGTTTTACTAGGCAAAGCAGAACACAAAGTCAGCCCGAGTTCTGGATGGGGTCAGCTGCACGTGCATAGTGGGAACAGCAGACACCATGGCGCTGTCTTCCCAGTCAGCCTCCCACAGCTCGTACCGATATTCCTCACTCCCTCATAGACCTTACACTCTGAAGGCGTTCCGCTGAGAGTATGGGCCATGGCTTTGTCAGCCGACCGCCTAGGTCTCAGCATTTAGGCTGTTTTCAGTTGCAATGCCCCAGTGAATAAGATTGTGCATGTTACTCTGTTATATATTGGATGCATGTCTTCAGGATATATTCCTAGGAGAGGCATTATTTGGCTAAAGTGTAAATGTATTCATTGCATAGGGCTGCCCTAACAAAGTACTACAAACTTTGTGATTTTAAACAAATTTTTTAAGTAAAAGAAATTTATTCTGTCACAATTCAGGAGGCTAGAATTCCCAAATCAAGGTCGGTGGGACCATGCTCTCGAAGACGCCTCGGGGAGACATGCTTCCTTCTCTCTGGCAGCTCCTGGCGTTGTCGGCCACCCCTGACCTCCCTCGGCTCACAGACACGTCACTCCAATCTCTGTCTCCGAGTCACAGGACGTTTTCCCCCTGTCTGTGTCTCTTCTCATAAAGACACCAGTCATATGGGATGTGGAACCCAGCCTCCTCCAGTGTGACCTTATCTTCACTTAATTACATCTGCACAGATCCTATTTCCAAATAAGGTCACATTCCCAGGTTCCAGGTAAACATGAATTTGGGGAGACACCATTCAAAGCATTACTGTAAATGTAAACGTAGTTTGGTTACATTGTATCAAGCTTCCCTCCATGGGGTTGGACCTTATTGCTTCCCCTGCAGAAGTGTATGGGAGCATCTGTTTCTCGGTAATGGGTACGTTGTCAAGCTTTTGAATTTTTGCTGTGTGGAAAATGGTATATCAGCACCCTAGTTCTCATTATCGATAAAGTTGAGCATTTCTTATGTGTATATTTGTACAAATTTATTTTTCTCTGTTCAAATCTTTGCCCATTTTTTTAATGGATTTTAGTTTTTTTCCCTCGATTTTTCATATAGAACTCAACTAGGATTTTCCCTCAATTCTGCTCTATTGTCTGTTTTTATGTGATGTTGTTCTTATGACCGTTTAGAGGGAATTATGGCTCACAGCAGCTTTTCCAATCCACAGAGCCCCCTCGGCTGTTACTTCTGTGAAATGTTTCCGTAATACGGCAGCTTGGCTTGTGAGATTCCTGGCTCTTTTGCCTTCTCCAGCTGTATCTGGGCCCTCTCCTTCCTGTTTCTCAGTGATCTCTTTTCTGTAAAGTGTTTGTCCCTCTCCCGGAAGTTTCTCCTGGGCTTGGGGTCCTGCCATGGAAGAAAGCCTAGGTGGGTCCATTTTGAGAGTCAGCAGGGTCTGGACAGCCCCAGCCCCTTCCAGCTTTTCCAGGGACAACTGCAGTCATCCACTACTGAGGTCGGTGACGCCCCTTCCTGCTTCTCTGCTGGGCTTACAGCATCCTTCTGGGCTTTAGAGTGGAAACATGGCTATTAAAAAGTGGCGATTTGGGGGTTTTCTTCTCATTGGGTCCATCAGATGCCCTGTTACTCCCTCTGTGTTTTCTTACAAGTACAAAAACACACAAATCTTTGCACTGTTAGTGGTTTGTTCCCATCTGCTTGTGTTCTGAAGTTATTAATACCTTGTGACCTGTTTCTATGGTCAATGTTACCCATGGTTTCTGTTTCTCTGCGTAAGTACTCTGGCCGTCCTTATGGGTAAATTCAGAGAGACTGAGAAACGAGTCTACTACAAATGAGGCCGTCTTCGCCTGTCTGTGCTCCGTCATAAGGAATCTGTAAATGTTACTGGAACTGGCCCTGTGTCTCTAATATATATTGCAAATATTTTCTGCCAGACTGTGTTTTGTTCTGTTTTTATCAATGTATATGATACTCTTCGGTACATCCTTTTCCGTTTTTATTTGCTCCATTTGTGACTCTGGGGGGAAAATCCTGGGGCAAAATACCTTTGAAACCAAAATCAGTCAAAGGGAGAAATAAAGTGGGAGAGACCCGTTTATTTCTTACAAGCAGTTGTCCGGCTTCTCTCTAGACCTGGCTGCGGAAGAGAGAGCTCCACCGAACCCCTCCGGGCCAGACAAGCCCCTGCTGGCTCATGTGATCACCTATTGATACGGAGATGCACTAAAGCCAGGGGAGAGATTCTGGAAATATTGCAATTTTACCCACACATTTTATTCCTCTTTCCCTTCATGACTCTGAATTTTGAGTCATAATGAAAAGCCCTTTCCTCATGAAGAAATTCACTGAGGCTGCCTTCCAGAGTTGTGTGATTTCAGGTTTTGCTGCGTATGGTGTGAGAGGAGATTATTGTAGTGTGTCAGCACCATTCATTAAAAAGCTCATCGCTTTTCCCATATTTGAAATGTCACTTTATCATGGATTAAATTTCCCATATGCACTTGGGTTATTTCTGGACTTTTATTCCATTTCATTGATCTGTGTGTCTATTCATGCACCAAGATCATGAGTTTTCTTTTTTTAAAAAAGACTTTCTTTTTACTACTCGTATTTGATATAAATATATCAGACAAACAAAAAGGTTTAAAGAGTGGTACAATGACAGCCTATATACCTGTCACCCAACTTAAAAAGAATTAATCACCATCAGTTAGACCAGTCAGAAGTAGGCTGAGGAAGCTATTTATTTGCAAATCCTTTCTACCTTTCATGCCTACAGGAAAGAGGACTGAGTCAGGAGCCCAGATGGCAGAGCCAGAGATACGGAAAACTCCTCCCAGGCCTTAAGCCCTCATTCAGGAACTTTCAACATTTGTCTGGCTGAATTTTAAGTATGCTATGGACCAATGACTCCTTTATATCCCCAGAGCACCAGTCCCCAGGAGTCACATAGGAGTTTGGACACAGTTGGAGTGAGGGCTCATTGGTGCGCAGGGCCCCCTCAATCTCTGTGCAGTGTTGCTGAGAACCCAGGCCTGGAGTGAGTTAGCCAGAGTTCAGATCTCTGATAGTTACTTGCTATGTGACCTTGGGCCAGAAACCTAACCTCTCTGAGCCTTGGTTCTTCTTTGGCAGTTGTGAAGATTACAGGAGATGGTGTAGATAAGGTAGTTTATAAATAGTCGTTCAAATCCACTTAAATCTAGTTTAGAAATCATCCTCAATTATATCAGACTCAGTCGCAGGCCTCCCAAGACATGCCATAGCCCAAGCCCCTCCTGCACCATCTGCTACGCGGGGGCAGGGACTGAAAGCCCCTGGGGCTCACCCACCTGTGAGAAGGTACTAAATGCTATGGGAAGTTAGGGTGAGCAATCGTCTCCGTATTCCTGGAGGGCCCACGGTGGGGCTGTGCAATTCCAGAGGACAGGGCTCCCTGCTCCCTGCAGAATCCCCACTTCCCCATCCTCGGGGAAGCCTGCCTCCCATCCTCGTCTTTCATGCCCCCAGAAACTCCTCTCGTTTGCCCCTGGAAGTCGCTCATGACCTTTCCTGCCTTGCACACAACAAGCACTCAACTTGGACCATCTAGCTTAGAACAAGCAACAGGGGCTGCAGGCCCGAGGAAGCCAGGGAAAATTTAGAGACAAATATAAGGCACATGGAAAGGGACTCCTTGAAAGCACAGTGCCCCAGGTTTCCACTTGAAAAAGTCATTCTGAGGAGAAGGAATTAACTGCCCTGAACTGAAAAGTAAAGACGATGAAATAAAGCCCATATCTGCCTGCTGGATCCAAGGCCCGCCTGGCCACGCTCCTCCAGGCTGGAGGGAAGTTAAAGATGCTACACAGTGCCACAGCATCCCCTGGTGGGCAGGCCTGAGATCGCACCCCGAGGTCTCCAGGCTCCTCCGCGCCTCCTACATTCTCCCGTTATTTGGAGGGGAGAAAAGTGCAAATTGCTTCTCCAGAGCTGCATTATTTCCAGAAACTTAAGTATCATATTTTCTTTCTTCTACCAAAGGTTAAACATTATGCATCTTAACACTCTGTGTGAATAAGGTTATGGAAAGTCCCGATCTAGAGTTCATCTGGTTGCTTTCACATAATTAATAAAAATCACCATGGATTAGCCCAGGCACTGGGCTAAGACTAACCTAGTTAAATCCTCCCACAGCCTTGCAGGGCAGTCCGGTTGTTACCTCAGTCTTACAGTGCAGAAGTAGACGCCGAGGAGCCGAGGGGCTCACCCAAGGTCAGGAGGTCAGTGCTAGGATTCTAAGGCTGGACTCCCAAACAACCACTGTAAATGGAGTGGGAAACAGTCAGCTTTGTTTCCCCCCAGATACACAATGATGAATCCTGATTTGGTTTCTCAAATTCCTACATTTCTTTCCCTGGTGAAGCCTGACCTGCAAGTGCAGATCCCAGTCTATAAAGCATAAATCATCCCTTCGAGGAAGTTTATTTCTCACACACTATTTGCAAGGGAGCTGGGGTCAGGTCTGTGGGGAAAGTCGGGGGGCTCACATGCTGGGCCAGTTGTTCTCACAGTCCCGTGGGTACAGGGCCACCCAAGGAAGCTCTGGGGACTCCAGAGCAAGGCTACGCAGAGACAGTCTGGGGAAGAACTCAGCTAAAACCCACCTCCATTACCTAATGCTCGGTGCTGCTGTAAGGCCGGGGTTAGGCTCCGGGGTCGCTGTGACTCAGATGGGCACCAGCACATGTGCGGGGGCCTGGGGAGCCCTGAGGAAGTGGAAGTTAGGAGAGGAAAAGAAACAGAGAGAGACCTGCCTCAGAAGGACTCCATCTCGATCACACCTCTGGAAATGCCCAGGATCAGGACCCCTTATCAAGCACACGGAACATGGCAACTGGGAGGAATCCGAGGCAACCAGGCGGCAGGCACCGCTGTCCCGGCACAGGGATGCCGGCAAGTTCCTGTTCACCGCCAGCTCCGATCCTTTGGTTGTGACTGGCTGAAGTTCATTGTTGCAGAGTCTGAGACGGCCTGCAGGCTCCACGGGAAAGAAGGCTGTGATTGATCAGTGATCGATCGGTGATGTCTGTCACAGTCAGCGTCTGGGGCGGTGGTACCATCCATGCCATGAATTTGCCTTTTCTGGATCCAAGAAAGCTGTCTGCACACAAGAACTCTCTGTCAAAAGGTTCAGTGTGGAAGAGGTGCCCCAATACAAGAGAAGAACATTCAAGAGGATTGGACAGGGTAGTAGAGCCCCAGTCCAGTGGGAATGGACTGGGGCTCTGGATGGCCCTGGAGGAGTCCCAGAAGTCCCTGAATAGGACAGATGCTCTCAGCAAAGACAGCTAGGAGGTGTTGCAGGACGGAAGTCAGATGTCCTAGGCAGAGGTGCTGGGAGCCACTGGGAAGGGGGAAAACGAGGAGGAGAGGGGAATCCTGGCAGGTGGCCCCATGGTGGTTCTGTCTGAGGCTCCCTGGAGACAAAAGCAGGTCTGGCCCCACCTCTGTATTGATGCCTGGCAACACACAGGGAGCCCGTCACCCTCCGTGGAGGCAGAGAGCAGCATCCGGGCCCCGTTGTCTTGGGAAGGGTCAGCATAGTGAGACTTGCCAGTGGGGCCCAGAACAACCTGCTGCAAGGTGTTGCAGAAGGCAAACGGAAAGGATGCAAGGATTGATGAACACGGAGGAAGAGAAAGCAAGGCAGTCCGCCCTCGGGGAATGAGTAAAAGAAAGTGAGCACAGTTACTGAGCATTTATTCAACAGACGTTCACTGAGCACCTGCTATGCTACCTGCTCACAATACAGCAAGAATATGAGCCCCACTGTGGAGCTCACAGAACAAAACCAGAAACGAAAAGCATAATGAACAGTTCTGTGCTCCCTCTGGTGTTGTTAGCTGAGCGACAGGTCTTCAACTTAGGAAATAAACAATGAGTGTGGGAAGGGGCTTTAAGCAATGACATTTCTATCAGACCTTCCTGTCATCTGCCCGTCACTGCTCTTGGTCCCCCTGGTACATCTGCTCTTCTCCATGCTTTATTTATAAGCCCTTCGTCTCCACCACTGCCATCGTTTTTTTTTTTTTACCACTTTCCTTTGTCCCTCCAGACTTTCCCTAACATTCATCTGCCCTTAGCTCTGGGGCTTTTCTGATGTTTTGCAAAAACGTTCTCTTTTATTTTTTCACCATGAATACAAGCATCGGTAAAAAGGGAGGAAAAAAAGAAAGAGATGTATTCTATTTTTTCAGTTTGGATTGTTAAAATTGTTTAGAATTTGGGGCAAAAAATATCATCATTAAAATAATTTTACAATACTAAAGAAATCTTAAAAGAAAATATTTTTTACCTGTCATCTAGTCCCTTAACCTTACAGAAGTTCTATGTTCCTTTGAACATTTACCCATACATCTCATCTAGAACATAGTCATAACCAAGAGGTATGTACAATATTATTTTCCATGTTTCTTCTTAACATTATTTCAGAAAGGCTGCTTTCACCTAGACTTTATGTTTATGAATTTAATAGCTTCAAAAGGCCCTGATGACTGACCACGATACGCATAGCCTTTCACCTATTAGACATTTAAGTCATTCTAAGGGATTTAGTTGTTCTATTTTATGTTTCTCTGCCATTTTTGTTGCAGTTTGTTTCCTCTTTTGCAATGACTTCCTCAGGGTAACTCCCCAGGGCAGAACTCTACATTTAAGGCTAGGATTATGGTGTGGCTCTCGGTGGACATGACTACCCTGGCTTCCAAAACGGCAGCACCCTCTGGCAGTACCACCCAGAGGGTATGATTTTGCTAAGAACTCCGGTTGAGATTTTACCAGCGGGAGGCACACATGTTCCTCTAAGTCAATGGTCCAGTGGCCATACATGAGCGCCTACCCGCCTGTCCTCAGCCACGTCAGCCCTCCCCAAATCCCAGGTCCTCCAGAGGACCACCCACTAGAATTAACATGCTTTTCTACTCTGCCATGAGTCTGGTGCCTCAGGAATTAAAAATGCATCCCTTTGCCTCCCTACCTGTTCTTCTCACCCCATTGACCTGTCCCCACAGAGGGGGCTGTACAGGCTCAGAGGTTAGTTGCCACCCTGAATGTCATGCCCCGGTCCTTGCCACAGAGGAGAGCTGGCCCATTCCTGGAGCTACTTCCCAGCCACTCTGATGCAGGCACATGTTGTCAGTAAAATCCAGAGCCCTGGTCCTTTGTCACCAATCCTGTCACCCCAGGGCCTGCTACCTCCTGCTACTTTCTCTCTCTATGGATTTGCCTCTTCATAATATTTTCTATAAATGGAGTCATGCAATATTCAGTCATTGGCAACTGGCTCATTTCACTTAACACATGTTTTCAAGATTCATCCCTGTTGGAGCGCGTGTCAGTTCTTCATCTGTATGGCCAAATATTTCACTATATGGATACCGATACCACAGTTTGTTACCTAATCATCAACTGATAGACACTTGGATGGTTTCCACTTCTTGGTTATTATAAACATCTGTGAACATCTATATACAAATGTTTGTGCGGACATGTTTCATTTCCCTTGGACCTATACGTAGGAGTAGGATTGCTGGGTCATGCAGTAACTCAATGTTCAAACTTTTGAGGAACTGCCAGGCTGTTTTTCAAAGGAGCTGCATACGTTACATTCCTACCATAAGTACATAAGCATCCTAACTTCTCCTCACCCTCATCAACACTTATATATCTGTCTTTTTTTTATTACAACCACCCTAGTGAGTGGGAAGTAGTATCTCATTTGAGGTTTTATTGGCATTTCCCAAATGAGTAAAGATGGCAAGCTTCATTGCGGTGCTTTTTGGCATTTTATGTATCCTTTTTGGAGAAATGACTAATTAAGTCCTTTGCCCATTTTTAAATTGGGTTGTCTGTTTTTGAGTTGTAAGGGATATTTATTTATTCTACATCCATGTTTCTTATCAAGTATGTGATTTGCAAAGGGTACTCCCATCCTGGGTTGCCTTTTCACTTTCTTGATGGTTTTCTTGGAGGCCCAAAAGTTTTTAATTTGATAATACATTCTAATGTATCTAGTTTTTCTTCTGTTGTTTTGTGTTCTTGGTACCTACAGCCAGGCCGTGAAGACTTACCCTACATTTTCTTCTAATAGTTTTATCATTTTAGCTCTTACGTTGAGGTCTTTGATCCCTGCAAATCCATCAGCCTTTCCCTGAATCTAGCCAGTATCTCACCTTATGCCCTGATTGCTCCATTTTCCCCACCCCAGATCCCTCTTTCCTTCTATCTCAAAACCCTCTTCCTCTTCTTTCTAGCTCGCAGTCTCCAATCCCCAAATTCCCATGCCTATCTGTTAAAGAATAGTTTAGTCCTCTACATGACACCTCAAACTCTGCCTCTAACCTATTTCCAAAGCCTCCCAGAGATTCTCTGTTCAGCAAAGAACTATCTATCAAGTCTTCGCCTTTTAGAAGGCCAAAATATCTGCCAAAGTTTTAAAACCATAGTTTTCCCTTTAAATCATCATATTGTGGGGCGACTGATCCAGCTGAATGCTTTTTTTGCCCCTAATAAGTTGGGAGCCATCATCCTGTTGAAAATTCAAAATACTGCTCCTCAGAGTCATGCCAAATGATCTTTTGCCCTCCGGCCCTCTCTTCTTTGTATGACTGATGAAACTTTGTTGTTTTATTTTCCCCAAAATATCTCTAGCCACACTAGTCCTTGCATACCTTCCTGTTTAAGGTTGGCAATTCTTTGAGGAACTTTTGTAGTGAGTTTCTATCTTACCATTCCTTCCAAAGCATTACTAAACACAATCATTTCCATATGGAAAGTGTTGATTATGCAAAAATAATCGATGAGGCTGTCACCACCTTGAAACTCTTAATAACTTTATCTTCGAGTGTGTTTGGAAATGAGGTCCATAGGGGCCATGCAGCATGCACATGTGAACACAGAGATATGGGCAATACTCACGTTCACTGCCTTTCCATTAGCATAGCGTCTAACATACCCCACGAATATAGAATTCCTGGGGGAGCCCAATGGCTCCTGCAGGGCACTAAGTGAGTACGATGTGTGTTATGTCTACGGTCGAGCAAGCTGGGTGCTGGTGAGACAGGGACCATGGGTTTAGGCAGAGCAGCGTGAGGGCCACTGGAAAAAAAGGCAACACAAGATAATTACAGACAGAACAATGTAACAATGTGCAAAGAAGCACCTCTTGAAACTCTGTGTTAAGCATATGCAAGTCAGGGTCGCACTAATTCTCTAGGGTAAAGATACCAGACTAGGAATATAGACAGTCTTCAGTGAAATGAGCTCAAAAGGCCAGGAGCAACTTGGCCTGGAATGTTTGAGCGTTCCACAGACAAAGAAGAGTATCTCAGCACAACCCGTGGCTTTACCGTATCAATAAGGTCATGACACTGTAAAATGTACCTTAGCCTGTTCAAAGACCCAGCTTATTTTTAACTGTACTTATAAGCTGTGTTTCCTTCTCTAATCCTAATCAAGTAATCTGCAACCTAGGCAAAAGATTAATTTAAAAAGCAAGCCCAGCTATAAACATCCCAAAAAGTTAAGAAGATTCTTAACACACTCTAGCAAACAGGCAACAGCCCAGCCCACCTTGGGGGCAGGGCCGGCAGAGTTAACTGATAGGCTCCCAGAGGGAAACTGCTATCCTGAGAAAAATCAGAACAGCGAATTTCTTCTACTCATCAAAAATGAGCGTTCTACAAGTCTGCACCCCAACCCTTTACCCTCATTCCTGAAAATCCTCAACCGACTATAAATCCTCTCGACAATACACCTGGTGTGAGCCAGGAGCTCTGTCATCTCACTTTATCTCTAAATAAAAGCCTCCACCTTGCTCTCCTAACCTTGACTGTTGGTGAAGTTCATGCTCCGGCTCTGTGAGCAAGAACCCTGGCATCGCTGGCAGGCCATATTTTCCCTTAGAACCTGAACTTGCTTCAAATGCATAATGAAAGCAGTGGTATCCCAAAAGCATGCTACCAAGGGACCCTATCATATTCCTCCTATGTATATTACTTCCCAGTATTATGCTGAAATACTCCTTGGTGCTGAAAATTGTCATTTAGCGGGAAGGGAAAGTTTTTCTTTTCAGTCCTTCCTTACCCCTCAGTAAGCCTAAGGAAGAAAGTGCCGCAGAGCATGTGCACAGAACAAAGCGAAACAGAAACATTTGAGTTAGTTTTATTCACTTCCACGGTTCTGATAACAAAGTATTTATGCATGTATGAGCTATGAAATACAAGCTGTGTAATTTCTGTAATTCCACACAAGTTAAATGTACTTATACTGTAACTGGGCCTGAAGGACTTAAAAGCTGCTCTGTAGCTCTTTGCAGGCCACCAGGAGCAAGATAAGAACTGGATAGATAGATAAACATCGTCTATTTCTTCCCGGAGTTCAGAGAAAGAAATAATTCAGAGGCAAACCAAGGAGAAGAACTGAAAGTTACCACAAGACCCTTACCACTCCCTTTTCAATTTGCCCAAATAAATGCAACTCTGCCCATACGCTGTTAATAATTTTGCTTACAGCTTGAGAGAGAAGGCAGTAATTGTCTTAATCAAGAGTTTGCAGGAACGTCATGACTGGGCCTGGGTTGAAGGGAGTCCACTGCCCGAGGACAGGGAGTTTACAACCTCCTCAGACCCTTGCTGATGTACGGAGGTCTGCGGTTATCCGTCGCCTCTTGTTCCCCTCCTATTCCCTCTTCCCCCACCATAAAAGGAGCTTGAAATAAACCCTGAGTTAAGATGGGCCTTTGGGACAATAGTCCTCCCATCTTCCAACCTGCCGGCTTGTTGAATAAAACTGTCTCTACTGGACACTCTGTCTCTGGGTATATTGGCTGAATCTGGCAGCCGTGGAACCGAAATTCATGGTTAGTATTTTTATTTAAAATTGGCACAACACAATATAAATATGAATGGCATAATTCATGCTAATAAAGTTTTTTCTTTACTTAGAATATTCAATAGCAACTTTTAAAATGCTATGAGAAGTTGAGAGACACTGTGACTGAAGACAAAGCTTTATGTCATATAACCTTAATGGCATTTCCCCCCTTTATTTAAACAAGAGTCCAGCATTTTCAATTGGCTCGGGGCCCACAAATGACAGAGCCAGCCCTGCAGCAGGGGCCCAGCGGAGGCCTGGTCGCTCCTGATCGCAGGCGGTGAGCACCGTGCGGAGGACCAAGGCGGCCAGGCTCGCTGGAGCCAGGCAGAGAGGGTTTGGGATTCCACCTCGAAGCCTCAAAAGCGGGGCCAATTTGGATTTTAGGGGTCTGAGCAGGAGCAGAAGATCTGCCTCGCGTTCCAGGGACATCCTGCGGGCGGCAGGCGGGGCGGCCCGCGAGTCAACGGCCAGGTGGGCGACCTCCCCCGGACGCGGGGTCCCAGGAGGGAGCCCCGCTGCGCGGCCGGGAGGCGCCGATGGAGGTTTGGGGGAGAACCCAAAGGTAGGTTTTGCGCGTTTTAGTGAGCACGTGTACGGGCCTCAAAGTGGGGGCGCGAACAGCCCCCCAACCTGCGCAAGGCCGGGTCCCCCCGGGTTTGCCCGCGCGCTCGCAGAGCTCCTCCCCGCGGGGCCGCGCCGGGCCTCCAGGGCACCGAGAGCGCAGGCCAGAGCGGCGGCGACCCGGCCGCAGTCACGCCCACCGACGCGCCGGAACCGACGGTGCGCCTGCGCTTGGGCGCTCCGCGGCGACGGCGACTTTGAGCGTCATCGCGGGCGCGACGCCCCGAGGGACAGGCTAGGGTCGTCCTTCGTGGAGGTGCGGCGGCGGACCGGCCGGGAAGATGCCAGTGGCGGTGATGGCGGAAAGTGCCTTCAGTTTTAGAAAGTTGCTCGATCAGTGCGAGAACCAGGAGCTCGAGGTAGGTGGGGTCTTCTCCGGCCCCGCGCGGCGCCGGTCTCCGAGGCAACGGGGCCTGCGGCCCGCGAGGCTAGTGGCTGGTGCCGGGCAGACGCGGGAGCTGGGCGTGTGGGGCCCCGGGGCGCCACGGCCTGTTCCGGAGGCTGAGGATCCAGGCCCAAGCTCCCCGAGCTCGCCAGGAGCTTTTCGTTGTTTGTTTTCAGCCGGTCAAGCCCGAGAACCCTGTGCATCCTAACACCCCAATATGCTTCTCGTATTGAGACTGATCGTCCGAAGACCTTGGGACATGCACACACACAGACCAAAGACGGGACCACTGTAACCTTTTGTTAACTCAGAAACACCTTTTTGGTCTCACTGTCATCGTGTAAGCTTACCGTTCTGTCTTCAGTAAGACTCGTTCAAGTTTTGTCATGCAGCCATTAAAGTTAATTAAGGATTGTTCTTAGAAAGGCACTTAAAAAGCACGGATAACATTAGAAAGTTAACCAAAAGAGACAACACCCAGAAGCAGCAGCGCTCTAACAGACAGTGAATAGGTGTGTTCTGAATGAATTGCTAAGTTAAATAAGAGAAGTGTCTTTGTAATTCAGCTATGATGTTTTCTGCCTATCACTCATTTACTTAGATATTCAACATATTTGATATAATGGGCAGAATCATAGTGCTTGAGGAATTTGTTGGAAATATTTGTGTCTTTTAATAGTAAGACCATTTAAGTAAGCATTTGCGAACTGGGAAAGGGATTCTATTTAAATATTGTGCATATAAACGCATAGAGGCTCAGAGGGACATAAATCATAGGTGATGAGAGATCTAAACTTAATAGTCTGGTTTATAGTGCTTGGTATTTGAGCTGTTTCTACATCTTTAATAGTTAAGTACTATAAAATACCCTTGCTGTTTTGATTAGTGTTAATAAAGTACTTTCTAAAAAATAAGTGAGGTTTTTTGTTTTTGGCCTTTTAGGCTCCTGGAGGAATTGCTACACCCCCAGTGTATGGTCAGCTTCTAGCTTTATATCTGCTGCATAATGACATGTAAGTACCTTCTACTTAAAGCTTAGATAAGCAGGAGCTTTCTTAAGCTTGTACAGAAATTATTCTTGCATTGAAGTAGTGTAACTGAATCATAGGCACAAGGAGCTATATGGTTTAATGTATTTAACACATCTGTTTCATTTATTGAATCATGACTTAAGAGTTATGATTAGGCTATTTTAAAATACACTTCTTTTCCATATACTTTGTAAAAAATTGTTCCAGTTGGTCATGAGAAACTAGTGTTAAAATTAATTTTTATTGACCTTATCTTTTTTTGTCTTTTTGTAAAACTTTCTTATAACATGTTTACTTCACATGTAATCATTAGGCCAAGAGAAATTGAAAGGGAAGATTGAGAAAGCTAAGAGGAATTCCTTTCCCACATGTATGAGATTCCTTTACAGGTTTTGCTTTTTAATTATTCCTAGTTCACACTCATTAAAGAAAAATCAAAAAGCATAACTGTGCAAAAAGAATTTCCTTATGGTTCCATGACCTGGCAGTGATTATTGTTAGACTTTGTTTTAGATTCTCCTAGACCTTGTCATTTCATACCTTTTAAAAATTTCAACTGAGATTTTTATTACATGTCTATCATATAAATTGTTAGATTTTTTGTAATCCTGTCATCATGTTCATTGTAGTTCAAGCTTCCAAGCTCTTAAAAACTGCCTTGAAGTGTTGGTGGCTCTGTGCCCACTGGTGGGAGAAGGGGTCATGATAAGGAAAAAAGCATTGTGTACCATATATTTTGTCAGGGAATGCCAGAGCCTTGAGACAATATAAATTTACTTTTATACACAAATACATTGTTTAAGCGGTTCTGTTTAAGTCTTTGTGTTTTAGTGTACTGTTGTGTAGTGTGCCTTCATTTAAGATATGGATCATTAATAAAGAATTTACTGACAATGCCAAAATGTTGCTTTAGTAAAAATATTTCATGTGTTTTTATCTGGAAAACTACTCTTTATTTCCCTGGATTAATTTATATGAAACTACAGTTCATTTTATGTTATTTAGAGAGTATTTTAAAGTATACATTTGTGCTTTTGCAGTGGGATTTAGAATTTTAAGCATTTACTGAGATTATTTTCTTTTAATTGCTTATTTTTCCTTGGGGGGAATGTAAACTAGGAATAATGCAAGATATCTTTGGAAAAGAATCCCACCTGCTGTAAAATCTGTAAGTACTCTTTCCATATATTTTACTACTATAATATAGTGATGACATTCAGTTGACAATCTCTTGAACATTTTTGTGTGGTTTACATAAATAGTTTCTAATACTGTATTAAAGTTTCAGAATAGGTCTACAGATTAATCAGAAATTTTAATTTACCTGGGATGGTATAGAAATCTGTGTTCAGCTCCCACTGATCAGATTCCATAAGACACTTCTTGAGTCACTTTACCCAGTAGATAAAGGTTTGGTTTTTGTTTGTTTGTTTAACTGATTTATGCAGTTTCCTATAATAGTATTTATTTTGAAACTGGTATTGTTTATAAGAATATCCTAAAAGTGATGATTCCTCACAGCATCAAGATTCTTTTTGCTAATTAGAGTTTTAGACATATTTTGAATGGGAGATAAGATGAGTTAACCTCTTAAAAAGTTTGTTCCAAAGTAAAATGAAGTAAATTTTCAATTTCAAATGATTCACTGTATTTAGGATAAATGTGAAGTGAATTTTTTAAACATTCACAGAATATTACCAAGAATTCACCTAAATGCTTTTGGTCATTATGGATATTTAGCAGCAGATCAGATCAGTGCCTCTATTCTCTCTTCCTTTCCCAGACCTTGTTTTAAAGAAGACTAGAATGTTCATTCCGCATCACTGGCTTTCAATAAAGAACAACTATAAACTATATGCATAGTTTTGGTGATATTATTGGGAACTCCACCCTTAGGGAGGCTACAGTGTGTGACATCTTAGACTGGCAGTCTGCTTTGCTTGCCATTTTGCTCTTACTGTTTGTCCAAAAGATATGTGTATCTGTATATATATATGTATTTTGTGTACATGTATATATGAATGTTATATATTCTTTGTATTGCACATATGTGTATATGAAATATAAATACGGCATCTTTAAAACACAGTGGTCAAGAAAATTAGTTCCCAGACTTAGTTCTGAAATATTTTGAACTGCTTCCTCATGCCTTAATTTTATATTGTAATAAAAATGTATGTAAAACACACAAGTTTTACATTACTATTCACAGCATCTAAAAACCTTTTGATAGTGATTGAAAAGTAACTGCATCTCTTAAAAGAAACGTTGAGTTCTGTTTTAAGATACAGTTGTTGGTAAATCTGCAGATCAACTATCCTCAAAGGCAGTAATATTTATTGCAGGCAAATTCTGAACTTGGGGGAATTTGGTCAGTAGGACAAAGAATCTGGCAGAGAGATTTCCCTGGGGTCTACACAACCATCAACGCTCACCAGTGGTCTGAGACAGTCCAGCCCATCATGGAAGCACTCAGAGGTAGTGTTTTTTTATGGCTAAGAAAATAATTAGACTAGACTTGTTCCCTAAGTGCTGCAGTGTTGAGGTAAGTCAATGGTATTTTTAAAAATATGTATTTTCTGCTGGTAAATGGGGCAGTTTCAGAATTGTGTTTTAGATTTGCTATAATCATGCTTCTTCGCTTCATGTTGCTGGAGAGTACATTGGCAGCCAGGGCCTCACTGTATCTTAAGTTCTTGTCCATGAAAGAGTATTTCACTTCATATTACTTTTATTTCATATTACTAAAATGAAATCTTGTAATACTCTCTAAGTTCAGGGTATGGGTTAGTTAAGATTTTAACTCAATGCACTTGAAAATAGGGACTGTGCTTTGGACTCTGTCAGCCTCAGCCTCTGATAGGCGTTGTCTCCAGCTTCTGATTTTCTAACTAATCAATTAAATATGTAGATGCTGAAACATATTTTAAATTGCTGTGAAAGATTATAAACCTGGCGCTGCATAGCACTGATCCCACAGTAAAACTCGACTCTGCCTGTCTCTACTCCCACCTTACAATTTTCTCCCAGTGTTTCTGGCTCCTCCTAGAATTCATACAGTACTCTCCTTTTATGTTACTACCCTTGTTTCTGTACTAAATACCTGCCTTCACTGTCTGCCTTCCTGCCCTGGAGGAATCTGTGAGCAGGAATATTTGAATAACTGCTCATCACTGGCAAGGGAAATCAGCTTTTCAGGGGAGCGGAGGTAAAGGTGGCTTGCTCTCTTGGAATACTAAAACTACCTCAGCCTAAAACAACCACCAAAGTGGCAAAACAGGAGACTCTTGCTTATGAAGGAAATGAGTGGAGTACAGGGCAACAGGTGGGTAGGAGGAGAAAAGTGGAAAAGCTTGCACAGGCACAGTAGGGGGAGGTGTGGATATGCACATGAGAAGCAACTTTAACCTTTTCCTGTAAGCCCTGAGTATAGTAGTGGACGTTGTAGTATCTCATTCAGTCTTAAGACTGTAGTGTGAGGACACAGGCCATGTGCCTTCCCCAGCATCAGACATCAGATAGCAGGTTCATTGGCAGGACTAGGGCTCGGGTCTCCTGACTCATTCAGCAACTGTCCCTTTGTCTGCCTTCGCTGGATGTAGTTGATTCTCTCCCAGTGCCACCTCTGTGGATTCTTCATTAGCTTAAGGAATCCAGTTGGCCCTGGAAAGGCTGTAGAGCACCACATGTGGGAATTGGAACTCTGAAGCAAGACTCTGGAGGTCAGGTCCTGGTTCTGTCCCTTACTAGGAGTGACCCCTCTGTGCCGCATTTTTCCCATTTGTAAAAGGGGGTTGTAAATATACTCTCCTCAGGTTGTTACAAATGAGTGAATATGTATAAGCATGAATGTCATTTGAAAGCATTCGTCTGTTGACCTGTATCAGTGAGTCCTGAGAACTTTACAAATCCCCCAAGTCTTGAATGGTACTGTATTTTCCTCTGTAAAATACAGCCTGGTGAAGGTAGTCTCATAACAGATCTGAATTACTACTAAAGTTAGTATTTTGAATTTTAATGTATTACAAACTTCTGTATTCTAGTTGAGAACAATCACATTCTCAGATATTTCTCCATTTTGTTCTGAGTTAGTCACAGTCCTGTTACAAAATTGGCTTAACTGAAGAGAGACTCGGCTAGTAAAAGAACTATTTTCCGTGGAAACCAGCAGGGACGGATGAAGGAGCCAGGGACCAGATGTAGGCGTAGCCATTCTCACCCTGGACCCAAAGGGACAGGCAAGGGAGCAGGATTGCTGGAGCCACAGGAAAAGGGCTGACCCCACGGGAGCTGTGGGCCCAGACGCAGAGCAGGAGCAGGGCGGGGACCGAGGAAGTGCGCTCGTCCACCTGCAGAACCCCCTTCATCACGTGAGGGAGCTCAGGTGCCACGGGCCTTGGGGGCCAGCCCCCAGGATTGTAAAAGGCGGGACAGAGAGCTGTCTCCCTCTGAACCCAGCAAGGCGGTTGGCAGTCCCTGGTGGGTAATAGGCACCTTGAGGTATTTTTGAACAACAGAATGAGCAATCTGT
This sequence comes from Phataginus tricuspis, assembly GCA_029783875.1. Lineage (NCBI taxonomy): Eukaryota > Metazoa > Chordata > Mammalia > Pholidota > Manidae > Phataginus > Phataginus tricuspis. Next base: position 23,372,937 of record JAQQAC010019064.1, read on the forward strand.
TAGGATCTCTCCGAGACTTTGTCCCATGATAATTGCCAGATAGCAGGCGGCTGACTCAATTTATTCCACCTTCCAGCTTGTCAACCAATTTCACAGATCCCAGGGTCACAGGTGAGCAGTTTGCATGTCAGGGTTACGACCTCCAGCTGGTGCTCAGCCTGCCTCTGTGCTTCTCTGTCAGCTTGCTGCTGCCACCACACCGTGTGTCTCTCCTGCATGTTCCAGCCCACCCCTTTCCCTTTCTCTCCTCTCCATTCTAGGTCTGTCCTGTTCCCCAGATTTTTCCTCTCAACTCAAAAATCTGACCAGAGCACTGGAACTATAGTAAATGTCTTTGAAATATGGGCTTGCACGCTGAGTGTAGTTCTGGGGTGCCCTTGTATTGTGCTCGTCCATTGTTGCCCATGGCCTTCAGTAGGAAAAGTTCCTTTATCTCTTAAGATGTTTTAAAAGTCTGATTTAAGGTTATTGGCCAAGAGGATGGTAGTAAGAAGGCAGGAATGATTGTAGACAAGGGAGGAGTAGCAAATACTGGCCCAGTGGCAGTGGAGAGGGTGTCGGGCTCAGTGAGAAATGGAGAAACTGAGAGGACACAGCCTAAGCCTCGGTCCTGGTGACACACCACCGAGCACACGTTCAGCACATGCTTTGTTAGAGGAGCGCGGCACTTCAGGGCTCTCAGGGTAACAGACGTGCCTCCTGTAGAGAAGTCGAGGGTGTGACTGAGGTGGTGGTGGTGGGGAGCCAGTAGAGCATGTACGCCATCCGTGGTGAAGGATGCTTGTTCAGTAGGGATGGTAAACAACACTATGAATTTAGAAAAGGGCAGAAGTTGTAGTGAATTTCAGTGCAACAGGAAGAATTTATAAACAGACCTAGGAAGAGCAGAGGGGAGAGTGTTCCAGGCCACACAAGAGCACAAACCCAGAGCCCAGAGCTGAGTGAGTGTCGGGCTTGTCTGAGAGCCAGGAGCTAGTTGGGAGCAAAGGGTGTCTGGGGGAGTTGGTACAGCTGTTAGGCAGTGTCCCAGGAATGGAGAGAGGATTTTCAGTATGTTACAGGGCTGTCTTGTACATGTACATTTGGCTATTAAATGTGGAAAGTGGAATCCAAAATATTTCCTAAGCCTGGTGGTGGAGCCCTTGTGTTACTGAGAGAGCACGGGACGGGAGGACAGGTTAGCCAGCCTCCACTTCCTGCCACCCCCTTACTGTCTCCACTTCATTCCTGAATTATTTAATGTGGACACTTCAGCCTGGGAAAATACCATATGTCATACTTAGGGAGGAGGTTTTGTTGCTGGGATTGTTTACAGCCCCTTCCTGTGAGGCTCCGTCATTCAGGGCTTGACCTTGGGATTTGAACCCAAATGAAGTCAAAAGAGTTTAGAGCAGACTGGAAGTTAGGAAGAGGGCTCCAGTTAAAGGTTTGTTCTGCAACTTCCAGGTGTGACCCTCTATCCCTCCTGAGAAATTACTGAATTAGTTGGAGGAATTAGTCCCTCTAGCTAATTACAGAAGTAGATAGTTTCTCTCTGTTCATTCCAATGTTTGTAAGTAGCCTAAATGAGAAATTTTAAAATTTATATCCCAAATACATAAATACATTTAATGAAATTTTCATAGGGTTTGTGTTCTGTGTGAAATAACTGTTTTCAATCTTTACAATTTTCATTGTCATCTGAGAGATTTTTCATCTAAGAAGTATAAAAAATGTCCTTCTTTCTTCAGCAATGTTTGAGCACCTTTTAGACCAGGCACATATATCTGTATCTAAAGCACAGAAATATTTGGATTGATCTACTCTCGCTTAGATAATTTGGACAAGGACAATACAATAATTGTGTACTTTAAAAATGTCAGCTCTTTTGGTTCACTGTGTGCCAACCCTCTACCCCTACAACAGATGCAACAAGGAGACGCGCGTTTGCCCTGGTCTCCCAAGCCTATACCTCCATCATCGCCGATGACTTTGCAGCCTTTGTTGGACTTCCGGTGGAAGATGCTGTGAAAGGTATTTTTGGCTGATTTTTTACTTTCAAAGAAGATGAAAGTATAAATTACAGGTTCAAAATACTTACCTGAAACCATTGGAACAGAATGTGTTTTTGGAACAGAGGCTGTATTTGTTCTTCAGAAACAGGATGGGAGACGCGGGGCCTGCACCGCCAGCAGGGCCTTGGGCGTCCTGTAATCGGGCACAGTAATGCTTCTGCAGCGGGCACGTTATGTGACTCCCCACCAGTTGGCAGGAGGAAAGACCGTAGACTTCCAGTGGTTATGTCAGGTCTTGCCACCAAATGAGTTAAAGAAAAATTTTTGGTTTGTAGAGCTTTTTATAAGCTTACCACTTATTTCTGAGTGGATAAGAGATTTCAGATTTGTGTTTACTTTTGAAGCACTTTTGTTAAAGATAGGCACCAATTAAAGATATCCTAGAATAGCAGCTTGGCGAAGGAATACTTTGCCTTTTTTATGAAACTTAAAATTTGGTTGTGTTTCTGATAGGTACCCTTGTTGCATATGATTATTCTAATTTTTCCTTACCAGAACCTCTTTAATGTTTCTGCAGTCATTTCTTATGATTTCCATGGGATGACCCCTGAATATTTTCTGCTTTTATCTCTGAGACCATGGTTAAGACCTAAATCATGTTAAAGGATGGTGAGCCCTCCAAGTTGATGCCCAAAATATCACAGTTGAGAAACAGGGAAGGTTCATGAAAGCTCTTACAATAAATCATACTTTTTTTTAGTCATATAAACATTTACTTGTTTTGACCATTTTTAAAAAATTGATCCACAACCTGTTACCTAATTAGTAACCTACCTCAGAGCACATACCCTTACCTGACTACCAGGATGGGAATCCTGGTACCCCCTCCCAGATGGCTCTGTGACCTAAGACGAGTCACTGGAATTCTCCAAACTTCATTTTCTCCATCTGTTAAATTGTGGTCCTCGTCCTCACAGAGTTGTAATGATGACATAAGCTGATCGCCCTAAGCACCTGGCCTGGTGCATACTGGTCAGCCTTCTGTATACGTGAGCTATTGTTTTTATCATCACCAGCCTCTTTGTTGTTACTGATGTGATGATAACAGACATTACCATATAAGATTTCCTTATGCCTATGTTTAATAATATTGATTGGGTTAATACCATAATATAAACTTCATAGGAAACTAATAATCTGTTAGTGGTAGAGTAAAATGAGGCTCTGACATATTTCATAAATAAGTTCACATGAGAATACTATATAGTATACCTTTCTAGTAAAAATCCACATCGGGTTAAACTACACACGTCAGGTCTCCTGTACAAGTAATATTGACAGATTGTGGCTCTTCTAAATGAAAACTGTTGGTGAGAAGGGGTTGGTTATATCTTAATTTGTGTGTTAAAATACACATTTTTAGGAATATTAGAACAAGGATGGCAAGCCGACTCCACCACAAGAATGGTTATGCCCAAAAAGCCAGGTAGGTGGAGCTCTTCACCCATTTATTTATATAAGACTGCTTTAGTTTTTCAAGCATTGAATATGAATAATTTAATATAAAATTCTGCCATACTAACAGAATGAAAGTAACTCATATGTTAAAGATGTAGAGTGACAGACACTTAGGGTAGAAAGGATCTTAAAGGTCACCTAGTTTTATCTTAATTTTTAAAAATGTATTTCTTGTATAAAAAGTTTTGTTATTTAGTGTTTTATAATCCTTATTATAACAACTTTTGCTAAGTACTAACCTCCCATTTTATTTATGGGGCCATTTCTTTTTTTTTAAGATTTGTTTGTCTTTTTTATTTTTTATTTTTATTTTGGTATCATTAATATACAGTTACATGAGCAATGTGGGGCCATTTCTGACTGTGCTTATTCTTAATATCTAAACTATTGCCTTTTCTAAAATATATTGTAAATACTCAGATGTTCCCCTTTTCTCCTTGTAAGCATATAGAACTCTTCTGCTAAACAAGACTTTAAATAGCTTTAACTTTTACAAAATTAAGTTCTCTGGCCTTTTAAGGTCTTAAATGATTTGACCTGTCCCGTTGTCTAAATCTGAATTCCAAGTTCCCTAATCTTCCTCTTGGACATGAGCCATGCTTATTCCTGCCTGGAGCCAGATCTCCCCCTGCTTTCCAGACATGTTCTCGCCGGGGCTTTAGAGCCAGACTTGACAGCCATGTCTGTAAGCCCTTCTGATCTGACCCAGAGTTCCTTCCCCTGCTCTGAATTCCTGTTAGGCTTTGTTGATCCCACAGTAAAGTATTACACAAATCTGAATGGGCTCAACCCTGTGAGAGTGCAAGAGAGTGCTAATTCATGGTCCCAGCCAGTCAAGGTGGAGAGAAAAGACTAGTATGATGAAAAGATTCATGTAATCAAATAGAGCATAATTATCTCTGCTTGAAAATGAACAGCCATAAATGCCATTGCATTGAAACAACATGTTCTGTGTGAAAGTTCTTTACACTGACTTCTGTAAATCAGGCTGTAAATTTTATTTAGTTTCAGGGGCGCTGGATGTTTCCTTTAGCAGGTTTATTCCCTTACCAGGTACGTATTTTCATGTGCTCATTGAAAAAAATATTTCATTGATTCTTCATTTCTTTTTGCAGTGTGCATCTTTTTTTTTTTTTTTTAGCTCTAACTTGTAAAAAAAAAAAGTAAATCTATACTTGGTATTTATAGTAACACATCTGGTTGTTAAGAGTGAAGAATGTGTGTGGGTTCCGCTCTGTAGCTCACCCTGAGGCACTGGCACCTTCTGGCCCAGCCCCAGAGCCTCCTGGGTGCTGTGCAGGGAGCCGTGATGGAGCTGCCCTCCAAGCACTTTCTCAGGAAGCATCCAAACTGACATGGTCACTTAAGTGCGAGAACTGACGCTTTGTTGATGGGGTTATTGTGTGTTTTTTTTTTTTGTTCACTGACAATTTAATCTCCTAAAGCCATGCCTGGGCCATGGTAAGCACTCAGTAATTATTCATTGAACTAAATGTCACATGGGTAGGGATCTTTCCAAGAACAGCTGTGTTCTTGTAAAGGAGATGTTGCATGTTGAAAGTGTTTTTAACTTATGTGGAAAGCTTCAATAACAACAAAAGCAGACCTTAACTCCCAGTTTGAGAAAATTACCCTTAAAAGTTGAGACTTCTTGATGTGTTTTTCAGAAATGTCCAAAATCAGGGCAAATCTAAGAAAGTTTCCTTACTATTAAGGGCATAGGAGGGCACAGGTGACAGGACCAGAGCTTTGTCACGCTGGTATCTAACTTGAAGTGTGTTTCTCTTTACCGTGCAGAGCCTGCCCCCATCCCTCCAATCCCCAACGAACAGCAGTTAGCCAGACTGACTGACTATGTGGCTTTCCTCGAAAACTGATTTATCATTCTGCGTTCAAGGCCCACCTTCAGAATCCTGTGTACTGACAAACAGAAAAATGTAAAACTTTTATTTTCAATTTATTGGATGGATTCAGCACCTCAGCATTCCTACTGAGTCTGTGATAAAATACATGTAAAAAGGATTATATATATTTTGTCCCTAGACATTATGCTGAATAGTCATCAAAACAGTCCTCAGTGTGAAATATTTGACAGTTTGGGTGGAGCCAGTCAGTATTATGTGGTCAGTTTATATTTCCTGGCGACTCGTAAGCTCTAGGTCTCCCACTTCATGCAGACAGCGGCTGTCGCTGGGTTTTCCTGCCCCGGCACACGACCACTTCCACCTGCCCCATCGCCGGGAGTTGGGTTTGGGGTTTCAGGACGGCCGTCCCAGGGGCACTATGGGAATCAGTGAGGATTCCGATTCACCCTCAGAAAGTGTGTTCTTTTCTCCGCACGGCCTGTGAATCACTCGTGCGTGCTGGGATGCAGCCGAGGAGCACAAAGGCCGCCTCCTCGGAAGCCGGGGGCTGGCGTCCTGGTGGTGGGAGCGGGTCTGTTGCTGTCAGTGGAGGGCTTGCCGTGAAGACGCCGCTTACTCAAGACACTCGGGAGAAGTATTACGTTGTAGTATTTCCTTTCAGAAGAAGGGAAGCGTTAAGGGTGGAATGCATTTTAGTGGGAAAGAAGCCATTAAGATAAGTGATACACTTTGTACAACTATCCTGCAGCCCGTCGTTTGCTTCTATTTATACCCTGGTTCAAGTTTTGGAGAAATACTGAACAAGTCTTTCCTATTTTGTGTGATAGCCCTCTGAACCTTTGAAGTTGTTTATTATATCTTCAAGTTAAAACACCCCCCTAGTTCACTTATTTTGCGTTTGTTCAATAAATATTTAATTGAGTTCTTCAACTGTTTCATCTAAAGGAGTTTGGAGAAATTTCACCATCCTACTTTTTCTTTGGATACATTCTAATTTGTTATTGCCTCTTAAAATATGAATTTCTTAAATAGAAATGACCTGTACAGTGGTAATTACATGATTCATATTTCCACTCATTTTAAATACATTTTACTGGCTGTTTCAGGTACTGTTAACCTGGCGATACCTTTTAAATTAACATTTTATTGAATGCTGATAGGTAAGTCATGTTTTTAAAACTACTTGTTTTACAGTTGAGGAAATGGAAATTCAAGAAGGCAGAGAATCAACAGTTAGAAAGTGATGAAGCCAGTTTTTTAATTTTCAGGTGTTAAGTGCAAATTGTATCTAAGGGCCTTATTTTTAATGTTAGAATCAACCCACATGTTCATTAATAGGGGGCTACTTAAATAAACTGGTATACGTATGGTGCCATGCAGCTGAAGGATACATGAATGAGTGAAGGAGGATCTCAAAATAAAGTGATTTCTAAAGGGAAAACAGAAAATACAAGGGTTTATGCTGTTATTTTGAGAGAAAGGGTGAATGGATGCAGATGTGCATGCATACCTATTTGCTTGTATTTCAAAAAAACAGTCACAAAGGATAAACCAAAAACTAATAAAATGGTTCTCTAAAGGGGAAAGGGAGGATGGTGAACTACATAGAGAAAAAAATGATTTCAAGTGACTCAAGTACAGTCTTTTGATTTTACATTGTCAGTGCGATATAAACTAAGAACAAAAAAGCCTCACACTACTGAATGTGGTTTCCTGGTTAATTAAAAATAATCATCTTAGTATTATCATCACTGTTAAAAGTATTTGTAGGATAAAATAAGTTTGAAATTACATAATCTTGTAAGAAGCTAGTAATCCTGAATTTGACTTAGAAACCTCATATGATTTGTTTTCTTTCTAAACAAAGTATTTCTTAGCTGTTACCCAACTGAAAAGGCCTAGAGTGATTCCATTAATAGTAACCGCGAGATCCACTAATGCCCACATTGTGGTCTCTTAAGTGCTGTTTTCAACTAAACGCAAGAATTTACTTGTAAAATAGGTCATACTAGGTCTGGGGCAATAATTGTACAGGTTGATGTGTGGTACAAGATGTTCAAGAACTATTCCAGAAGGTTATAGAAGCCAACCTGAAGGGGCTCCCACTGACCAAACATGAGGCAAATTGAGCATGAAAGTATGTGTATGTGTTTATGTTTTTATTCCAAACTCACAGTAATAAAGTAGCCTCATCATGTGAGGTAAGTGCTTGATTCCACCTCTCCCTTGACAATTTTCAGAATAATGATGCTGTTAGCAGTCACCAAGGTAACAAAACTGAACGTGCAGAGTAGATAGAATTAGAAAATAAGTACTTTGTAGCCCCAATGAAATAAGGTATCTAGGAGGTAATTATCAGTGGCTGCTGAGACCATGGGGTGAGAAAATGGGACTGAGCACAGAGTGTGTCTGGCACACACATCAGCCCATCTTTGTGCCCTGGCTGCTGCTCAGACTACTTTAGGTACATGGAGTTTCTGCACCTGTTTGCTCTGGGGCTTACACCGACACTGCAACAGGGGCTGCCCTCAGGCCTGGTTAAGAGGGATTAGTCTCTGGAGCAGCCCTTCAGCAGCTGGGGGCATGGTACAGGGAATAAACACTTCCTTGTCTAAGACAATCCCAGGGTACATTCTGTACCTGGTTCCTGGTAAAGGACCCTGACAAGATTGAGCTGTGGTTGTCCATTGTAACCAGTCTGCGGTGTGGCTGTGGATTATTACTCCATCCATCCCAGTTCCCCTTCTCTGTCCTGGGATCCGAAGAAGTAAGTTTATCTACCTGCAAGCTGAAAGCACCTGAATCCGTCATTCTTAACATCACAGGCAGTGGACAAGTGAGCCTGATGTGATGGTGTAGTGAGCATATAGCACCAGCCATGAGACTCTCTTGTCGAAACAAACCCCTCCCGCAAAGGTGGGCGTGAATCGAATCCAGATTTTAGATTCACGTGAAGTAGGAATTGGATGAACAAGTTAAACACCCCACCAAGAATCAGCCCAATCTAGAATGTGAGTAATTAAACAGGACATATAAGTGCATTTCATTTAAAAATAAATGACATAAAAAGAGAGGGTGGTGGAAATGGCAGTAAGTGTATGATTAACTGCTCCTGGGTTAAAGTACTTCGAGACGGACTCATAACCGGACCAAGAACTACCAAAGATGGATACATACAAAAATGACCTGCCTAGAGGCGTTGGCTCCTGCAGAAAGGAGGACGAGGAGCTACAGTGTGGGAGAGGAGAACCGCACAGGCCGTCTGCAGCCGCCCTTGTCTACTTTGCTGTGTCTGGGTGGAGCTCCATGCCAGGAGACTGCAACCTGTGGGCCCTGGGCACTTGGCACGGGACTGAAGTGGCAGCGGTGGGAACTTGGCGAGGGCAAAATCACACACCTGTTTATCCTTGTGAGGCATTTGGTGAGATTTTAGGCTGCTTGGGGTAGAAAGTCAAAAGGTCAGGTCAGAAAAAGAGAAGCGGCATAGTTTTCCCGCAGTCTTGCTGTGCTGGGCTTCAACCAGCACGCGAGGCTGGGTGCCGTCGGGGCGCCCACATGCGTAAAGCAGTAGAACGTCATAAAGCTGAAGGTCAGGCCAATAGGAAATTGTCCAACTGAAGAAAGTAAACGAGGGAAAGAGTGTTAGAGACGTTGCACAGCCGGGAGATGTACCATGTGTGTAGCTGGAATCCTAGAAGAGGAAAGTAAAGCAAGAAAACAGTACTTGTAATGGCTAAGAATTTTCCAGAATAGAGAAATCAAGCCACGGGTTCAAAAAGCTCAGAAAACCCCACAGGTTAAATGTAAAGAAAACCACACCCTGACACATAGTAAAACTACTGAAAACCAAAGACAAAATACTAAAAGCATGGGTTGGGAGGGGACACTATCTTCAAAGAAGGAACAATAAAGCCAGAAGACAAATAACATTTTTGAAGTGTTAAAAAAATTGTATCAGCTATTTACAAGAGACACACTTTTACTTTCGATCCATGTTAAACTTAGAGGTTGGAGAAAGATTCATCAATGTAAACATTAACCAAAAGAAAATTGGTGCAGCTTTGGTGATACTAGGCAAAGCAGACTTTAAAGACAAGAAACATTTTTAGAGATAGGGAAAATTATTTTTTAAGTGTTGTGTTGATTTCCAGTTGCTGGAACGAATTACCACAAACTTACACTTTAACACAAAACAGACATTAAGTTTCAGAGTTCTGAAATCTGATACGGGTCTCACCAGGCTAACACCTGCTGTCAGCAGGGCTGCGTTCCTTTCTGCAGGCTGCAGAGGACATTGTTTCCTCACCTTTTCCAGCTTCTGGAGGCGTCCACATTCCTTGGCTCATGGACTCTTCCTCCATATTCAAAGCCAGCAACTGAGTTCTGAGTTCTTTTCCTACTGCCACCTCCCTCATTCTCTTTTCTGCCTCCCTTTTCCACTTTTAACCCAAGATTAACACCCTATTTTAGTATAGGCTGGTTAGCCACCTTAGTTCTGTCTGCTATCTTAATTTCTCTTTCCCATGTAGCCTTACAGATTCACAGGGGCATCTTTTGGGTGGGGGGGCATTCTTCCTACTACAGGGATCTGTCCAGCAGGCAACAATATATAGTTCTAAATCTATAAACCTTAAATTAAATTTAAATATAATTAGAAGTTGACAGAACTGAAAAGACAGAGTCCTCTGATCATGGGGGTGGGGGAGGGTACTAGCCCACCAGACATTAAAACAATCTGTGCCTCTGTTACTAAAAGAACATGGTGCTGGAGCGTGACCAGCAGATCGCCCAGCGGAATAGAGTGAAGAGATGAGAAGGCACCCGAATAGAGAGGGAATGTACTATGTGATGAAGGTGGCATCTCAGATCACGGATAAAGTTAGGCTTTTTAATAAATCTTTCTGGGGAAAATGATTAGCCATTTGGAAAATAGAAAGTTGTAACTATTAGAATAAAATCCAAATAAATCAGGGATCTTAATGTAAAAAAAATGAAACCATTCCAGTACTAGAAGAAAAATGGATGAATTCTTTTTAACCAGAGCAGAAGAGGAAAGACTTCTGTGGCTCAAAACTATGGTTTTTAAGGAAAAAAACGATCGATTTACTACATAAAATTTTCACATGGCCAAAAAAAAAGCAAATTAAAAAGATCTGACTGAGAGAAAATATTTATAGTATAAAGGGCTGGTAATACTACTAATATATAAATCTTAAAATTGAGGGAACTAAAAAATGAAAACTAATAGAAAAAATGACAAGTCATGAACAATTTACAAAAGATTTGCAGAAGTGGCTCTTAAACATGAAAAGACGCTGAACTTTAACAAAAAATGCAAGTGAAAATACAGTGAGTGAGCATTTGTGAGCCATCCAATTGGCAAAAACTCAAGAGTATAATAGTACATTCTGTCAATTGTTGGGAAGTTGGTTCTCTACACTTAGCTGGTGGGCGTGGAAGATGGAACCACCCTTACGGGGGATTTGGCAGTATCCAAGAACTGTATATGCATTCACTTCTTAATCCCCACATCCAACTTTCAGGAATTTATCCTGAAGATGCAACTCCCCACAGCATGAAAACATAAATACACTAGGTTATTATTGCAGCATTATTTATAACTAAAATACTGGAAGCAGCCTAAATGCTTATACTTGGCAGATGCTGAGTAAATAGTGGCACATCCATGTAAGGGAGTACGGTGCATCTATAATACGGAAGCATGTCAGTCACTGATCTGGATTTCCAGGACTCATTGTAAAGCAAAAAGTACCTAAAAGTGCCTAAAGTATGCAATTTTTTGTGTCAGAGAAGAGATAAAAGTATTTGCTCATCAGTAGAACAAAACAGGAAGAAAATTGAGAATAATGGAATTGTTTGCTTTCAGGGTATGGGAAGCAATGTGGAGGAGAGGATAGAGTTGGGGACTTGGGGTGGTGTCATTTCACTTTTGTACAGTTCTGATTTTAGAATTTTGCTAATGTTTCACAAGCTCAAAGAAGAAATAAATGATTGGGAGAGTGGGAGTGAACCCAGTTGTATTTCATGAATTAACAACTGCCCTGAAGTTAAGGGACATAACTCAAGTTTTGAACATACTGTTTAGACTCTATGTCCAGAGGTAAAGGACAAAGAACTTTAAACATAATCTCCAGTTAGTGGGTTTCTTTTCTTCAAAAGTAACAGCAATTTTGAAACTACTTTGTGTGTATTCTAGGACTGAACAAATAAGAAAGCTTATTGTAGATAATGGGATCCAGTTTTTTCACTGTCACAGGAATTGTAATCACAGGCATACCTTGTATCACTGTGCTTCCATTTATTGCGCTTCACAGATACTACGTTTTTACAAGTCGATGGTTTCTAGCAACCCTTATGTGTCTTATTTTAATAAATTGCCACAGCCTCTCCAGCCTTCAGCAACCACCACCTCTGGTCAGTCAGCAGCCATCAACGTCAAGACCCTCCACCAGCAGAAAGATCACTATGGGCTAAAAGCTCAGGTGATGATTAACATTTTTTAGCAATAACATATTTTTTAATTACCACATGTACATTATTGTTTTAGACATAATGCTTTACTTTGCACATGTAATAGACCACAGTGCAGTGTAAACATAACTTTTATATGCACTGGGAGACCAAAAAATTCATGTGACTTAATTAGTTGGTGGTCTGGAACTGAGCCCACAGTATCTCTGACCTCTGCCTGTACAGAGGAGATACAAAGGAGGAAAGGCTAGAATGAATCCTGGGGTGTTGGACTGGAACTGAAGATATTGCTATCAACTCATGATTTTTTATGTGGATGGGTAGATGGATATAGACATAGATATATCTCCTCATTCTACCACTGGAAAACTACAGTAATGAACGTATTGCATATATTAACAGTATGGAGGCAAAATAGTCTGAGAAGGCAATACTCCCATTGATGAAATCGTTTTCTTACAAAAGTAGCTGTATTTATTACTGACACAAGAACTTATATATGTCCCTGCCACAACCACTCAGTTTGGCTGATGCAGAGTGAAAGCAGCCACGGACAACACAAATGGGTGTGGTTACGATCCAATTAAACCTTATTTATAAAACAGGCAGCGGGCTGGTTTGGGCACACAGGCTGTGGTGTGCCCTCTCCTGGTGTAACCTGTGCACTTCACTCAGATGCCAGCTGTTCCCCAGCGATGCGCCTTACAATCGCGTTATTACTGCACTGCATTGAGCTGTGCCTCATTAGCTTCCTTTGATCTGGAACAGTTTTGCAGACTTTCTTTGTCTTTAATGAAATTGGGTTCCTGAAGAGTGCGGGCCAGTTATTTATGCCCCTCATTTGGGATCTGCCTGACGCCGCTTCATTATTCAGTTCAAGGCACGACCACCGCGAACATGATGCTGCGTTCTCGTCAGTGTTGCGTAGCGGGAGGCACGTGACAGTGGACGTCCCCGGTTCCTTTTGGCAGAGACGGCGTCGCGAAGCCGTGACCTGAGGGCGAGGTGTGCTTCGGCTCCTGGGTGTCGCTGCTCTGTGCTCTCGCAGCGGACAGCACTAGGAGAACCATCTGTGCAGATGATTATCTATCTATTAGCAATATTTGAGTCTCCTGAAGATTTTGACACTTCCTACCTCTTAGTAGGACTTACTAAATTAGAGCTGTCTAAAAACGCCTCCAAATTTATAAACTATTATTGCCCAGTATCTTAATCCTAAATCGGTGAAGTGTTCAAGGAGGAAGAAAGATACAGATTAATTTTAGACTTCAGGTTAAAGGTGCCTGTTAAAATCTAGGGCTAACATCTGTTTCTGCTCATCTACTTAACTGAATATCTTCAGAAAACTTCCCAGTCTGGAGCAACTAAAATACTGTTTAGATTATTAAAATCATTTTTTTAATATACACTGATCCATTGGCAGAAAAATAAGAGACATCCTCTAAGGCCAGAAACAACTGGTCTCCAGCTGTGGAGCCTGCATTTGCCCTTGGGGTGTTTGCCGATCTTGATGGCCTAGAACCTGAATGAAAGTATGAAGAATGAACTGAAGATACCAAAAAAAAATACCTGGCATATATTTAAAAAGCTAGAATTTCTCAAAAAGAAAAACATTTAATAAAAGTGGACTGGCACTGGATGGGTACAGTCACATTAGAAGTCTTGTGGGTTCATCAGGAATTCATTGCTCGATGAAGATGGTAAATGTGACAGTAGGTCCAAGAGGCACAGGGAAATGACATGAGCAACCGACCCAGCCTTCCGGAGCCCTTCCTCTATGTACCAACACTGCTCCCTCAATTCACACCTATAGCTTTATGGGAGGTTTCTTCTGACCGCTGATAATGGAGGCAAAAACACAGGCCTGGTTCATGGATGGGTCGACTTGATAGGCTGATTCAAGCCAAAAGAGTACAGGTGCATCTCTCAGACCACTTGATGGTGACCATAAAGGAGGGCAGTGAGGGGACGTCCTCCCACTGGGCAGATTTTCGAGCAGTGCAATTGGCCATTGATTTTGGATGAAGGAAGAAAGCAAGCAGTGACAAATGGCTAGGCTGGTTGGTCAGAGGACTGAAAGGAGCAGGTTTGGAGAATTGGAGATAAAGAAGTCTGGAAAGGAGGTAAGTAGTTGGACTTAAGGGAGTGGACACCTAGCAAGTAAATTCCTGGGTTTCACTTTAATGCCCACTTGAGAGCACCACGAGAGAGGGCCATCTCAGCCACCGAGTGGCAGGATCATCATTCTGGATGGCAGCCAGGCTCTCCATGGTCACCCCACTGCAGGTGCTGAGTATGTTGGCCGTCTCCACCCTGGAAAAGGCAGTGTTGTGTCCTTACTGGAAATGCTATCTCCTGCTTGGATGGGTGTGCCTTCCATGATGCAGTGTCTTCTCCAGCACTCTCTTTCAAGAACATATAAAATATCTAATTGTTGACAATCCTAAAGAATGTTACCTAGTCCAAGGGACCCATTCTGTGAAAAAGGAGATGTAACAGTGGGTACCCAGCCGTGTGATCCATTGATTTTAAGCTGTTTCACTGATTCTAAATCCCTACCCAAAAGCATCTAGCCTAGTAGAATGGCGGAAGGTCCTGTTAAGGCTCAGCTAACGTGCTGGCATCAAGACAGCAACTTGGTGATTATGATGCCTGCCTCCAAGATGTGGAGCATTCACCGACCCACAGCACTACTATGAAGCCGTGTCCCCACCAGCTAGATGGCAGAAACCAGAGAAAAAGCATCATTGGATGTCCTCCCCATGGCTTCTTAAACCTGCTTACAGAATGTTTGATTTTCACCGAGGCTGTAAGAACATTTTATTTGCTCTTAGTTTCTACAGGTTATGAAATTCTTGAGTAATGATCCACAACTGCTAAGGCACCAGATGCTTTACAGGCCTGCAAATTCAATTATACCCTTTGGGAGAGCACAGTGAAAGTCAGCTGGCTTGTTAAAGAAATTGTCTGGCAAGACAGCCATCACTCTGTCACTTTCCAAGCTCTGAATAACTCATCTTTAATACATGCCATGGAATGCTTGTGAGGGGGCCCGTGCAACATGGGAAGAAAGAGGGGTGGGAGTGAGGACTGTCTTCCAGTACTGGGCTCTCATGGGGAAGAATTTGTTTACTCCTTCCAAAGACAGAATAGGGTGAAGGTTAGAAAAGGCCAGTGTTGACTTAACACAAAGAAGAGCTTTTGAACTGTCTAAACCAACACTGTCCAATAGAAAGAGAAGGTGAGTCACATAAATAATTTAAAATTTTCCAGTAGCCACAATAAAAAGGAAAGAACAACAGATGAAATTAATTTTAACATATCTATTCAGCCCAATCCAAAATATTATCAGTTCAACATGTTATCAGTATCAAAAATATAATGAGATGTTTTACATTTTCCCCATGCTATGCTTGAGCTCCCACATGGATCACACACAGCCCAGCTCAGCTTGGACTGGCCGCATCCCAAGTACTCGCTCAGCATGTGACCGACTGTGCGTATTGGACCACAGTGGTCTCGACTGTCTCAGCGGCAGGAAGAGTCTTATCAATCAGGTATCATTGAAACCAAGTTAAATAGCCACTCATCAAGGACGTCTGGAGAACGGTCATGCGCTGATTGTGATGGGAACAGTTTCCTGGTCTCCCCTCCCCTTACCTCATCTCCACTTTTGTAACATGCAGGAAGAAAGAACCCCACCTGACAGCCTCCATCCTGTCTGCCCCATCCATTACATGTCTTCTCGGAGAGATTAGCAGTTTTCTAGGAATCTCCTAGCTTTCCATGTATTTGGGAAGTTTTTAAAGCAACCTACAATTACAAACCACACATTGAACAGCAGGGAAATAAAGGCATCTATTGACTCTCAGTTGGAGTAGCTCATGAGCTGGAGGAAGTACCTTGTTAGCAAAGACAACGTCTGGCTCTCTCACTTGAGAACCACTGATAACACCACAGTTTGAGGAGGATGGAAGTCTGCCTTTTTGCTGGAGTCCATCACTTTGGGTAATCTGTTGTTTTTTTTTTAAGAGTTAAGCAAAGTAATAACTTTCTTCTGACATTGTTGCTTCTCTAAGTAAAGGAAGCTTTCAGAAAGTAGTGGAAAAGATAATGTAATTTTATCTAAGTATCTTAGGACCAGCTAAACCCAGACTGGCAAAGTTCAGTCATTCCTGGATCAATTGAGACAGTGGAATACCAGTTCTTAGACATCTTTTCAAGAAACAAGTGAACTTTACTAATCACACCCACCTGACCACAATACGTTCTTCCTGGAAATGAATCATGATTTTCCTCCTGGGTGGAGCTGTAGGAAAAGGTCTCATTCTGAATAAAAGAGGAACCAGTCCATTTTCCACTTGTGAGTTGCATGATGGGGGACTCGGCAAGAACCGGTTTTGATTGACTAATGTGCTAATGGTGCACCAATGTCTAGTCTCCAGGATAGCTGGCCAAATTAGCCCAGGCATAATAATCCAGGGGGTGATAAACACCTGTTTGCAGGTATCCCGTGTCGGTTAAATAACATAATTTAAAAACCGGATTAGGTTGTTGGTGAGGTTTGTAGTTAATGATGTCAAATGAAAATGGCCCAAGAAATTCCAGTTCCATCTGGTAGCCGTAATCCTGTTGGATGCCTCCCTTTAAAATCCAGATTTCTGGCAGATTGCAACACAAGATTTTGAGCCCATTTCCCCATAAAACACAAAGAATGTGGATGGGAATATGGGAAGGGCCCTCAGCAGCTTCTGTTTTGCCTGAGGCACCTTGATAGGGACCAACTTCAAATGATGGGGAGGCTTTAGTTTCGACATTATCTTACATTCCCCACAATGTCTTGGCTAAACGCTTGTTTTATGCTGTGCCTGACGACGTTCATGCGGCCAGAGCTGCTGCTCTGCATGCAGGAATCTGTGGATGGCAGCTTTTCTTCAGGTCCTCAAGGCGACAGGGGGCTCTGCTAAGGAAAACCTAACATGCATGGTTAACACTGGTTAAGCTGCCCTTGAAACCCCCTTGAGCCGAGATATTCAAAGGAGATGGTTCAGCTGGAGTCAGACATCTGCTTAATTCCTCCCGTCCCCCATTCCTTGGTTTTTCTAATTGTTTGAAATATGCTGCTGTGATTCACCTGGTGCGTGGGTCATTCTTACCACTCCATTCTTTGAGCATTAGGTCACCGCCACTTGTGACTGAAGAAACAGTCTCTGTAGAGCAGTCAGTCTTTTCTAAAGGCTGGAGAAAGTACCATCAG
Source organism: Phataginus tricuspis (assembly GCA_029783875.1). Lineage (NCBI taxonomy): Eukaryota > Metazoa > Chordata > Mammalia > Pholidota > Manidae > Phataginus > Phataginus tricuspis. The sequence goes on from JAQQAC010019064.1 coordinate 23,390,063, forward strand.
CTATTTTGTAAAAGAGGTTTTCTTTTCTAAATTTTTAGCTTTCTGATGGGTCTTGTGATGTCTGGGTCCTTCTGTCGTGAGAATGGGATGCGTGAGTGCACTAAGACTTGGCAAGACAGGCAATCTGTGGTGAATTTAGAATTGAATTCCTGATGATTGGAAAGAAGAAAAGATTCATCTGAGGTTTCATTTTCGGGGGTGGGGGGGTCACACCCTTGTCATTCATCGGTTTAGGAGACCAGATCCAAAGGTATGCTAAATGTACAAACTAAAATAGACAAAACCTAACCAGACTGTCCTGGACATTGGCTGAGAGTGCAAAGAGATCACCTGCAGAGTCGGCATCAGGGAGCTCCCTTGGGGGGCTGCTTAAGGACGCGGCCCCTCCATGCAGAAGCGGAGTGGCCATGCCCCTGTCCAGGTCAGGCCTGTCAGGATCATGAGGGACAGGCAGAGGTCAAAGTGGGTGGCTCTGCCTTTGCAACACAGGACATAAAAGCACTCAGCTGTCGTCAGTTAAGTCCAAGTGCTCTGCTAGCCAGGTTTTATCAGAAGCTCAATTATGAAAAATAATATCCATGAAAGTTTCCCTAAAGCTCTGATTCTCAAAGTGGGTTCCCTGGACCACAGTTGGGCATCGCCTGGGAGACCCAGTCCAGACCTACTGAATGGAAACCTACATTTCACTGTCCCTGTGGGAGGGTCACTCTCTGGTCTCACAGGGTCTCCATTCTGGATCTGCACCAAATGCTTGCTGGGCCCTGAGCAGGCACTCAGAGAAGGAGCCCCAGGCCATTACTACTGTGCTTGCTGCCAAATTTGGGGAAGGCTGCTGCTCCTATCACCAAGTAACATTTCTGCCTGAGGGCCCACCTGCGAGAAACTCCTCTCAGGACCCCACGTGAGGAGAGTGTTTCAAGATGCTGTGCACTGTATCGCACTATCTCTGCCATTTTGTCCGGGCCCATGGGGAGCTCACAGCTGGGTGCCGGCCCGAGCAGCCGCTCATGCACGTGTGACATTCATTCTTCTTCCTAAACTTGCTAGCTCCTTCTTCCTACTTACTGCCCACACACCCTATTTTACTTAATTCTCTTTATCCTGAATGAATTTCTGGATACCCTCCATATTTTTTCTAGAACAAGTAGGGAAATGCATTAATAAATTAATAATAGCATTAATGAAAACTAACAGTCTTCTCTGGAGGTGATGTTTCCTCAGGAAGTCTTCATGATGTTTTTCAAAGAGCCATTTACCAAGTTCCCGGGTCCCGGCGCCCAACCTTCATGTCCACCAGGGCATCTGCAGCCAACAGCCGGCTGTGAGCGACACCCGGGACTTGTGGCCATTTGTCCTTCTGTCACCAGAGGGCAAGGGAGGACTCCGACTCTCAGAATTCATGTTGATCTTTGCCTATGTATTTAGTGTTCAAAAAAGTTCATTATTGTACTTTAGCACATGACTGTGTTCTCTCTATACATCATTTCATCCCACAGAACTGGAGGACTGACTCTGTGTCTCCATCTTGTATATCGTGGAAGTGTGGTTTGAGCTGCCAGGTGCGCGCGGCCGTGCCGCAGAGCCGGGGGGCCGGAGGCGGGCCTCTGTGTCATCACACTGCCCGCACGCACACCACACCACACACACCACACACACACGCACACACCGTATACACACACGCACACCACACCACACACACACACACACCACACACACACATACCACACAAACACACACCATATACACACACAAGAGTTCAAAGGACTCCCCAGAGTCTTTCTGAGGCCATAGATAATGAAGACTGATTAGGCAGGAAGCTTCAGAGAGAAAACTGAAACGCCTTGAAATTCCAACCTCAAATGTTCAGATTAAAGCAGCATATGGAAATACCTCAAGAACAGCTTATCAGTTGGACACAATAATTTTTCTCATTTTTTCTGAAGAAGTAATCTGAGATGGGGCTAAAGATACGAGGAACAAGAACATTCCTCACCACATGACTTAGAAAATTAAAGTGGCGTTTTACAAAGGAAGCAACTCTTACATCTTACTGATGTCAGCGATGGCTTGGACAACAAGCTCTCTGACCCGCATGCTGGCCGGGGCAGGTGGGGAGGCCCCGGTCCTTTGGAGTGAAATTAATGAACGGTCTCACAGTCCCGGAGGAACTGCTGCGCTCCACGATCCAGGTCCCTGCAGCAGGCCTGTTTCTGGGGTGGAGGGCCGTCCGGTCACCCGGTAGCTGTGTCCATCCAGGAGGAGTCAGCTGCGGGGACTGGGTCTCTGGGCTCTCAGGCATGGGAGTGTCAGACCTGAACATCAGCGCTCTGCTTCCCTGTTTATTAAACAACGCACAAAGATGGCCCTGCCCGGCCCCGGATCATGGCTTCTAACAGCCACGGCCGGTTTTTACTTCAACTTCCAAAACCAGCTTTGGGAACACAAGTCTTCACAGTTTTAGAAAATGGCCTCAGATGCCCGATGACGCCTCGGCATGCTTTTCCGTTCACACTCCCCCAGAATCCCAGTCACCCAACAAGTTCCAGACGTCTCCAAGGGACATGCTTGTGGCTGACATCTCTAACTGAACTGATTCTGTGGTGTTTAAAATTCAGCTTAGTGTAGTAAGAAAAATGTTTAGAAAAGAAACCCACTGCTTTAAACATTTTTAAAAGAAGAACTGCCTTTGTTTACAGTACTCCCCTCCACGCCTGCCTGCCCTAGAGCAGGGCAGCGGGAAGGAGAGGCCTCCGACGTAGGCTGCCCCACCAGGAGACGGGCTCCGGCATCACCCTGGGCTTAGCCGGGGACCCTGGCCGGCCCCTTCTCCCCTCTCCTTGGTCCCCTGTGGCACAGCAGAGACAGTCTACGTATGTTAATAACATTTTGCTAAGAATTCCTGGATAAAGTAGAAAAATGGAAGCTGGGGATACCTTACATTGAAGTAAGTGACTTTTATTTGAAATCCTGAGAAGGTTTCCTGGCTACCTATGTACACGTCACAAGGTCTTGCAAGTTCATCGTCAAATAACAACCCATCTTGGGGGCCTGCCCAGCTCCCCACTGTTGTTTTTCCTGCTCTCCCCACCAATGTGTCCCAAGGCCTGGGATTCAGCCTCGCTCAGACCATTCTTCCCCCGCAGCACCAGCTCATAGAGGGGAGCCCCCTCCCAGCCTGCCCCGCTCCTGCATGCTGCCAGGAAGCCAAGCTGGGAGAGCACATTTGGAATGCGCCACTACCTCACATCAGCCAAGTTCTTGCGCGAAGGTTACGTTTGTTTTGCTTACATACTTGCAGCCGAGGGGTCACATGTAGACAGAATTTTCTCTTCTGCTGAAAGTAGACTCCGAGCCACCATGCTGACTGTGGAAGTTCCTCCCGGGCTGTTCCCTCATCTCCAGGGGGGCTGCAGGACAAGGCCTGGCCCTGAAGGCAACCGGCGTCCCTGCTGGCTGCTTCAGAGACCAGCCATGTGTCTCTTATTGGCTCCCACCAAGACTCTGCAGCTATTTCAGCTCATCTGAAGCTCTCAAGACTGGGTTTTAAGGTTTACATACAAACCCCCATGATTAATGGTATTTCAGCCATTTCTCAGGCATGGCCTCCTCTGACCCTCACAGGGGCTGGAGGCCTGCAGGGTCACAGGACTCACCCAAGTTCACCTTGCTGAAAATGCAAACTGAGAAGAGACACATTGCTTCAGTCACCAAGTGGTTGGTTAAGTGGGAGCCGTGCGTTCCCTGCTCCTCCGGGGCTGTCTGCTCCTCATAGTGGACCCTCGGCCTGTGCACCCTCATCATAGCCTGGCAAGCCTCCCCTCTCTCCTAGCACAGGAGAAAAAGGGGCACCTGCTTGGGGTGATGTGGGGAAAATGGAAGTTCCCATGGCCAGCATCCTTACCTACCTACCTAAACTAAACTACCTGATGATGTAACCACCCTACCCCTAGGCTAACATTCCCACACCCGTACGGAGGAGCTGTTACTGAGTCATTATATAAAGAGGGCTGCCCAGGGCTCTGGGCGGAGGCAGAGTTGGAGGAGGGTTACAGACCTGCAGGCTGCTGGAGGCAGGTGTGATCCTAGGGCTTGATCTACCGCCAGGATAATAAATCCAGGTATATACCATTTTACCCCAAGAACGTTCTGTCGTCATTTCTTGGTTTCACTGAATCCATAGTGAACTTGTCCGGGGCTGAAATCCTCAGGCAAGACAGGTGAGAACAGACATTTTCCCTCCTAAGTCAGCACTGGGAGGCTGGGTGTGCATGTTTGCTTTGTGGAGATAGCACTGCAAAACAGAGCTGGTATGCTGAACAGACGTTTGAGGGAATCTCGCACCCATTTCCCGTCACCAGGGGTCCATGTTTAGGGATCTACAACCAACCTTAACATTGTCCACCCAAGTCACAATGGCCTGAAGAACGGGGGGAGAAAAGGAAATTTCACTGAACTCCTGCTCGGCATAGGGCAAATCCCTTGCCAACTCCTAAAGCCAGGGTCCCCTGGCATCCACTGTCCCCTTGATCTGAACGGCATGGGAACCATGTCCCTACACATAGAGTTCGTGGGGGCTGCAGAGCGCTGGATGGAGTGTTTATGTTCTGAAAACTTTCCAAAGCAAGGAAAGGACACTCTCGGGCAGGCTGCTGAAGAACGTGACGGAAGAGCCGCCCAGGTGACGTGAGAGTGTAAGCCCCTCCCTACTCACAGTTTCCCACAGCTGCTTCCATGCTCATCCAAAATAAAACAGAGAGAGGAAAGACTTGTGCTAAAGGCTAGTGGGTTGAATGAAATACAAAGTGACAGAGACACGCTGCTGGTGGCAGATGTCAGCGAGTTCTTGTCTGTGCCACAAAAACAGATCTCAGACAAAGCACAGTAGATAACGCAGCAAGGAAGTTTTATTTAAGCAGAGTATGCGCTCGACGGGGCAGCTGGACAACCTCAGAGAGGAGGCGTGTTTTAGCGGTTTAGAGTTTGGGGTTTTATGGAGTCTTTTGGGTAGGGGTCTGTCTAAGGCATGATGTATGCAGGTGGTTAGTAATTTCTTTGAACTTTTGTCTTAAGAATAGGGTCATTCAGGTGACTGTGTTGGTCCGAATGTCAGCATTCTGTACCCGTGTAGGTGGGTAGGTTCATTTGCACTCCAGAGCTCTGTCTCTCGTCCTGCTTACAATGTTGCTCAATTGATTAAGGTGACTGGATGAAGAGGAAGACCAGCATATAGATTAAGTTAGGGAATAATTGGGCCTTTTTCACAGGCTCTGTAGATTTTGCAGGGGCAGGACCCTTGTCCCATTGTCCTGCTTTACCTCACACTGCTGAGAAGAGGGGAGCACAGGTTCCCTCTCTGGCCTCTGCAAGTGGCCTGCTTCCCGGGAGAGTATGTTGCCCCAGGTCAGTGACTGGCACTCTGCTTTGTGTGCAAGGGTCCCGGGATGCCATGCTGGTGTCCTGCCAGCCTCGGACTCATATTCTGAGCCAAGGCATGTTCTGCACACCTTGGGGGTTTGTTTTTGTTTTCCACAGTTGCTGGGGAAAAAGAAAGGGGAAGGGTGGGTTACCCCTCTCCTCTGAGATGGCCTCTGCCCTGGGGCTGCTTCCCTGATCCTGTGTTCCTGCAAGGTGGGCAGTCTTTGACTGGGCTGCCAACCCTAACCAGTGTTGAGGGATTCCGCCAGATTCACTCAGAGTGCCTCAGAATCTAGGACAGCTGGTCTGGTCAGAAGGAAATTTTTGAGAGTTGCAGCTGGGCCTCTGTAAACCACTGGATCTAAGCTCCTTTGAGAAGCAGTCAAAACAAGTCTCCTGATTTCATCCATTTCTGGCAGCTAAAACACTCTGCTTTGCCTGAAGCAAATATTAACGAACACCCTGAGGCAGGAATTCAGAAAACATCCTGGTGCTTAGCCGTCCCTCCAGCCTTATCAGCGGCTCCCAGACGAAGGCCCTGCACGTCTCAGGGCAGCGTCTCATGTACTAAGGCAATTCCGTGAGCACCACGTCCTCTGAAATAGACGCGTTTCTAAGGCTGCTGGATTCTGAGCTCGCCCTTCTGCCCGGGGCCACCCCCTCCCTGTTGATTGGGAGAACCAGGCCGCCTCCTGCCTGTGTGAGCCTGGGGGGCTCCCGCACAGGCTGCCTCCTCACCTGCCACATCTGGAGGCTGCACCAAACCTTGGGGGTGGGGCCCCTGCTCTTTCCCAGAGCATTTCCTGCATCACACCTCCTTTTAAATCACCACTCATGAATGACCCCAATTTTCTTACCCACCCCTTCCCCACTTCACGCCCCTTGCTGCCCAAGAAAACACCTGGAAGAAACCCAGTGTCTCAAAGTGGCTAAGTAAACAAGAGGAGGGTGACTCATCGCAGACCAGGCGGCTGGAAGATGGAGCAATCTGGTGCCAGACCCACCGTGTGGTGCCGCCTCCTCCTGGGAAGCCTGAGTCACAGGAGCGTGTGCGAGAGTGTGTGTGCGTGTAAGAGGGAGACACTCCTTAGTCTGAATGTGAGTGTGAACTGTGTGTACACGTGAGCAAATGCATATGTGTGCTGGGTGAGCATATCTGTGTGTGGGAGACACTGTGAGGAGTGTGTGTGAGCGAATGTGCTCAGTGAGTGAGTGTGTGAGTGTGTCCATGCACGTACATGCTTCCCTTTTCTCCCTCACTCCCCTTTTACTTCCCCAACTGGCTTTCCCAGGAAGAGGCCTTGCGTCAGGCTCTGTCAGTGGGCACCTGACTTCTGTCAGTCGAGCGACTGGCCATCATCTCAGCCTACACAACCATCCCGCCTCGCCCGCACCTCCTTTACCATCCTGGTCTGGGTGGGTTGTGAGGCTCCACAAAGCCTTCTTGTCCACAGCACCACACCTATTTGCTTACTTGGGGGTCATTCCGTGTTGATTCAGGAGATGTTTATGAAAGTCTCAAGTTCTGTTTTCAGAGGTTCTGCCAGCTCATTAGGACAACCACAACTGAATGCAGCAATTAGAGAGGCCTGCTATTCCTTATCCGCCATGAGGAGGTAGAGAATAAGCCCATGAGAAGGAGAAAAGAACAAAACGAGAAACCCCACCAGCCTAAACCAGGAGAAGAGCATTTTGGTGACAGCCTTCCTGACTGTTTTAAACGTGTGTGTCCTTCACTCCTTGGCTTGGTATTATTTTACAGTCTGAGGAAATTGCCCTCTGCCCCCAGACACGCTTGACCCCACATGGTGGGAGTGGTGCGGCCAGGATGCTAAACTCCCTCTTTCTGATTCTAGCCCATCTCTTTCCTCAATACCAAGGGGTCTCGATTCTTTTTTAAGTATTTGAAAACTAAAGCTTTCACTTTTAAAAAATATTTTACAGAAAAAAAAACATCTCTGGACCTGGAGAAGGGCCTAAGTTTGAGTCACTGGCCTTGAATGATGGAAGCACTATGTGAAGTCTGACCTGGAATCCTCCCCTGACTTGTGTTAGCTGCTCAGCAGGAAAGCTGTCCTTTCTCATACAACAAATCCAGTGTGATTGTGTGGCCATCAGAACTTAAGTTCACTTGTCCCAGACCTTGGGGTCTCCCTATTGTTCAGGATGGCACCCACGATCGGTGGTTCTTAGTGATCTGGATTGAAATGTCAATAGAGCAATTCCTTGCTTTGCCTGTTGGTTCACTGGCATGAGGAGCGCAGAATGATGGTAGCCTCACCTCCAGTGGAACTCTCACAGCGCCCTCTAGTGGGAGCAGGACCTGAAATCCAGTGGAGCCTAAAGTTGCTGCTCTATGGTAACGGGCAATACCAATTCCCTGGGAGTGAGGACAACAAATTCTGCTGAGGACCCACCCTGGATTTCAGCTGTACGCTTAGCCCTGGGAGACAGCCTGGGAGACAGGGCCCTGCATTGTTCACTGTGCCTTTGTAAAACTCTCTTACATTACACAACTTGAGGGTGCCATTTGTTTCCTGCTGGGGCTCTACCTGACACTACAGTAACCTTAGAGTGTTTCCCAAGGCACAGAGCTCTAACACATTTCTAGTCCACAGCAAGAAGAACCCAGATCTGGGGTTCCAAATCCTTCATCCAAGCGTTCCTGTTTGACTTATGGCATTTTCCACAGTCGTACCAATTTACACTCCCATAAGCAGTGTATGAAGATTACAGTTGTTCCACCTCCTTGTCAACACTTAGTATTGTCTGCTTTAAAAAATGAATTCGTTTAGTCATTCTGTAGTGTAATTTCACAGTGTTTGTATTTGCACTGCTCTAATGACAAGCAAGTTGAGTACCTTTTCATATGTTTATTGGTCATCAAATATAGTTCTTTGCAGTGTCTTTTGCCCATTTTACTGTTGCATTGTTCTACTATTTTACTATTATTGATTTTTAGGAGCTCTACATGTGGTCTAGAGATGAGCCTTCCATCAGATACACGTAATGCAATCTCTTCTCCCATCCTATACGTTGTCTTTTCACTCTCCAAATGGCATTTGTTTCAGTGTCAGTATCCTAATGTTTCTTTTCATTGTACTTCTGGTTTATTTCCATTGATTCTTGAATCTCATGTTTCCTTTCTCTTAGGTTCCTCTTTTATATTACTGAATTTTATTTCTAAGCACACATTTTTCTGGTCCCAGAAAGGACATAAAGAAGGCAATATCCTAGTTCTAGAATGTTAACAAGTCTTTATTTTGCCTTCATCTTTGATAGTTTAGCCAAGTACATACTTTGAGAATTATTCTTCTCCAATTGCATTAGTGAAACAGTCATAAAGAAAGAATATCTCCTCAAATTTCATTTAAAATATAAATTTCACATTTCTTAATCTTGTTTTTTCTTTTTTTTTCTTTTTTTTTTAGTTTTCTTGTGTCTTTAACTACCTGTGTTTTATAGAGGCTCAGTTTACTTGAATGGGCGGACTGCTTTCCATCTTTCCATCTGCAGAAACTGGGTGGGGGAAGGGGGTTCACTGCTTTTTTAGCTCTACAGAGGGAAATCTATCCCAGATGAAAGACTGGAAATTTTTAGAATTCTTGACCCTCCTTTTGGTAGATTTAATGGTATTTGATGTGCAAAGTAGGAGCTGCAGTTAGTGGAAGGCAAGTCTCTTCTTCCAGTAGCCGCCTGCTGTGGCGGTCTCCGGCCAGTTGGGGGTGCTGCGCCTCTATCTCCCACCGCCCGCTGACTGACTTAGGCGGGACCTGACACAGCGGAACTCCCTCCTTTGCTCTGAGGGCCTCCCTTCCTCTCTCTATAGGCAGTTATTGTAGGGTGAGACCGACCCCAGACCGGGGCTCAACCCCGGGACTGCTGCAGGATTGAAATTCATTCCCCGTGAACGGAACCACCACAGCCTGCAGCCCCCTCTGGAAGATGTAAATGGGATGATCCATCTTTCCTTTATCTCGTTTTTCCTGGTACCATTTCTTATTGTAAATCATCAGGAATTTAGGACTTTGGTGCCTTTTCTAAGTTCCTAATGATTACAGAGAATTTTCCCTATTATTTTGTTAGGTCATTTTAGTGGACATTTGGTAAAGTCAGGGATATAGAAACTACAAAAGATTAGACTGTCATCCTGAAAGAGAAGTTTTGATGGAAGCTGTGTGACAGAAATCATCTGTAGTTTTAAATGCATGCCAAACAGTAAATTCAGAGATTAGGATAACATGATTAAAATCCAACTGATTATGCAGATTTAGGACTATTGCTTCATCTTCTTCTGGTAAAGCTCACGGCCAGTTGAGGGTCTCCCGTTATTAGCTCATTCTGGTATCATCAGCATTTTACTTCTCACTCAGGGGATCCAGCATTGCTCGCTTAATCATCCTGAAAGGCAGCTGGCCTTCAGCTATAGAGCTAATTGACCTGCTTCCTAATTCAGCTGCAGGAAAGCAAGGTATGTCTCAGAAAATGCCTTGACTGCATGCATACATTTGTGAGATTATCAAGTAATCTTTGTTAAGTGTTTCTATGTATGCTGGTTTGAGTTCTTTTTTAACCAAGTCAGCATGTCAAAAATCTGCTTAGTTAGTTCAACTTGACCTCTTATTAGTCAACACTGTTGGTTTTGGATGACTGTTAGCTCTAATGCTCACCACTGAAATACAGCCCCAATCCTACCTCATTTTCCTCCCAAGATTTCAAAATAAACTCTATGTTGTTAGTTGTTAATTTTTAAAGATGAAACCAAGCCATGTGACCTAATGAAAGTTTCCATATTGTTACAACATCAATTTTCGCCACAGTGATTAATAAATGAAATTCCCAATGAAAAATTCTAAAACCCTACTGTCCTGCCAATGGGTTTCATCCCCGGGCAAGTTCACTGTGGATTCAATGTGACCAAAGAAATTGACTGCAAAACGTTCTTTGGGGTGAAAGGGTTTATTACCCGGCTTGTTCTCCCGACAGTAGGTGGAGCGCTCACGTCTCTGCCTCCGCCCAGAGCACTGGGCCGAGCTCTCTATATAGCGCAACAGTAGCTCATTGCCTAAAGGTGCGGAAGCAGTAGCCTAGCAACAGGCGGGTCCCATCACCAGGCGGTTTAAGTTGAGTGAGGGTCCCGCCCACGGGAGCCCCAACCTCCCCACGCCTACAAAATGATGCCATTGTTTTTGGTTTTGCTTTTTATTTTGAAATGATTGCAGACTTATACTACAATTGCAAATGCAGTGCAGAAATCCTACTATACTCTTCTTCCAGCATCTGCAAATATTAACATCTAACATGACTCACGGTACAATCATCAACACCAGGTTATAGTTAATATGCTGATCTACAGACCTTATTCACATTTCGCCAGTTATCCCACCCACGTCCTTTTTCTGATTAACGCTCTGAACCAGGACCCCACCCTGCGTTTCATCATCCTTTCTCCTTGGTCTCCTCCACCGGGACGGGTCCTCAGGTGCTCTTTCATGACCTCAATGTGCACGACAGACACTGTCCATTATTTTGCAGATTGTTTCTCTGTTTGTATTTGATATTTTCTCGTGATGAGATTGAGCTTATGAATTTTTGCCAGGGAGCCCCCAGGGCAGTGCGTGTCCTCAGTGCCTCACTGCTGGGGGGGCCACAAGGGAGTATATTTTCCTTTGTAATTAATAAGTTTCTAGTGGGGAAATACTTTGAGACCATTAAATATCCAATTTCCCATCACACTCACTCATTTCTTCTTGATAGCCCATCCCTGCGAGCATGGGGCTCGTGACCTCCCAATGGGCCTCTCAGGGTAAATGCTCCCCATGCTCCCTCTCTCAGATGACACTGTTTGACTTGTAAAAACCAGGGAAGACCCAGTTCGGGAGGCCCGGCAGACGCAGTAATGTCAAATTAGTGCTGAGTGCAGACAGCCAAGGAGCCATTACATACGGGGCATCAGAGGGACTCTGGTTGAAAGTTGATCTCAGGTCTGGCATACAATCCAAGTGGCCTGGGAGAAGCCTGACACAAGGGATGGCACCCGACGGAGGGTCTGCCACAGGGACCCCCACCTCCGGGACCCCTGGGAGGGACAGTGGGATTCCAAGTTTTGAGAGCAGGCCAGGCAGAATGGCCCACGACCTCAAGGCCTGCAAACCAGCAGTTCGTCAAAAACGGTCATAGCAAGACCTGCGGAGAGCCTCACTGGGTGTGGAGCCGGGGAGCTGCTGTGGCCGTCACCACGCCCCTTTCCCACTTGACCTGGTGGTGCTGTGGCCCCTGGCGCGGCGAGCAGACAGGGCCGGGGGAAGCGACAGGCGTTTAGAACAGTAGGGCGTGGCGGCCGGGTCAGGGCTCAGGCCACGGTGGAGTGGGCTGGCCTGTGTAGGGATTGAGCTGACCCTCTGAACCCCTTGGCCCTGCAACTTTGCAGAGCAGACCATGGCTCCCCAGCGTCGTGCTAGTTTCCTAGAGACCTACTTGCTGTCCCATAAATGCTGTGGGTTTCCTGACCCACGGGTTCCAGCAGGTGGCTGGGAGTGTGGCTGAGGGATCTAACTGGAACCTCAGGGCCGCTGCCCTCCCCAAGCCAAGGCCGCTGACACACACTCCGCGTGCCACCTCCTTAGTTTGAGGAAAGTGCTCTTGGCCAGCAGCCCTTCGCTGTGAGTGGGAAACTGCTTCCTCAGGACAGAGAGTGCCTAGCACTCTGCATTCGGGCACTCTTTCTGAACACAGTGAAAAGGCAAACATCATCTGGAGACAGTTTCCAACCTTGGCACACAGAGCCTTTTCCTGCAAGTCCCGTGTCCTCCTGAGAGGACCGCAGCTCTACAGCCAAGGGGCCGACGGGGTATGAGGTTGGGATGGCCCAGGCAGGCCCACGCCAGCCTCTCTCCTCCTCTGTGCTGGCTGCCCCAAACCCTACTCCCCACCATGAATTAACTCACTCTGCAGAGACATTTTTAACTATTAAAAATCTTCAGTTTGTGGTTCAAGATGACAAGGCCCTGAACCAAAGTTTTCCCTCTGCAAAATGGAAAATGACTGACAAGGGAACCAGCCCCAGAAACGAGGAAGGTTGATACTCACAGGCAAGAAATTTGCGGGTAAGTCTGCAACATCCCGAGCTGCTGCCCGACTGGAGGAAGGAGGTCCTAACCGATGCAGCTGCACCCGCCTGGGAAAGGCTCTCCTGGGGGAAAGGGCAGGGTCTGTCCGTGTGGCTTGGGCATCCTCACATAATGGTGCCTGGGTTCCAAAGAGGAACATCCTGACACCCAGAGTGACAGAGCAGACCAGAAGGAAGCTGTGTCGTCGTCTGACTTAGCACAGGAAATCAGCTAGGATGACCTTCCGTCTCCTCGGGTCAGGGCACCCGCGTCCCTTCCCAGACTTGAGTGTAGGAAACTGGGCCCACCTCTCGGGGGCTGGGGTGGGGGTGGGGGCGTCCTGATCTCAGGGTAAGGAGAGTATGTGGAATGGAATAAATATAGAGCAATGTAAGGATGTCTTTGAAACATGCCATCCGGCACATTTCTGTTCTTGTCATTAGAAACTGAGAAAGCAGCTTCACACCCACCTTTGCCAAAAATCACTGGTGCCCAGACACTGGTTCTGTCTGTCCCATCTGTGAGCAGAGGTGGGCCTTTCTCGCCAAACTCCTCATTTGATAAAGACTGTCTGGAAATATTTATAAAACTGAAAAAATTGGCTGGGTTAGTGAAGAAGCCTGAGAAAGAGAACACCAAAGAACAGCTTAAAAATCCATCAATTTTATATCCTATTGAAACTTGAGAAAAAAAACCTGGCGGCAGGAAACCATGACGTAATTGCCCGTGGCATGCGGCTCTGAGACCCGGGGCCGTGAGGTCACCTCCCTCACTCAGACTGACAGCCTTCACGCCACTCCGCCTCCGGCCCCGTTTGACCCCTAACTCACCACATGCCTTTGCCTCCTTCCCAGAGAGAGCAGAGGCCATGGCGGGAGCTCGCAGGACCCCGGCCCGCGAAGCTGCGCTCCCCTGGGGTCTTCGCTCACCCGCCCCCTCCTCTCCGGCGCAGCGGGACAGGCCCCTCCCTGTGGGGACCATCACCATGCCGACTTCCACTCTCGCCTGCCTCTGTGGTCTTTCATTGTCTCCTTTTCCCCATCTCGCGCCTGTCTCATCCCCGAAAGCGCACACACTAAGTCACTGCCAGCCCCCGCAGTCAGAACGCCTCCAGCGCAGGCAGTCCCCTGTGTGCGTGCTCACGCCAGTCTGGGTTCTCCGGGAAGCAGAACCGGTAGGATGTGCAAACGCGCAGAGCCGGCCTTTCCGGAGCTGCCAGGCACCCTGACCTCCCGGAGCTGCATCAGAGGCCCTTCCTCCCCCCGTTACCTGGCTCCCCTGGCTGCCACCTGTTTAACCCAGTCACAATCCTGCTGCAAGAGAAAAAACTTTCAGGAAGGAAGAACAAGCAAGTCGCTGTGTTTGCTCTGAGATCTTCTCTTTGAGGCCCTCGAGAGACAGAAGAAGGGCTAGGGAGAGACCGCTGTGTCTCCTGCAGGCATCGAGATGAACAGAGATGACCTCCTGATTGGATTACCAAATCAGCGCCCTTATGGGCGTTTCACTTCCCTCTTTACCTATCACTGGGATCGTCCCTCCACTGAGAACCTTAGCTCTTAGCATGGGCATTCCAACCCAACTGTTTTAGGTTGTGTGGTTAAAACTTCTTTACTTGTGATTATTTCCTATGATCAGTTTGGGCCGTGTTTTAGTTTTCAGTTCAGCATTATGTAATCCAAGTTGCACTGAATTTTATTTTTCATGGGTTTTAATTAATGTTTATTTCACTCCAAAATTCTACCTGATTTCTTACTTAGCTTGGTGATGGCATGAGTAGCGTTTGGGCGCCAGGCTGTCGGCTGGTGGTGCAAAGCCACTCTGGGCTCCGTTTGATCGCTATGCAGGGTTCCGTTTGCCCTGAGTAGTCGCCCCCTGGCTCCTAAACCAAGTGTATTAGTTAAAATCAGGATGAGAAAGGCATTTCTCTTTGTCCGGTTGAAAGAAAGAAGCCATTTCTGGAGGAGCTCTATGTCAATACCAGCAGGGGTACAACCGTCCAAGAATCCCACTGTCGACCAGGTCGGTGACACAGGCCCTTGTCATCCAGAACTTTCTAGAAACAAAGAAACTCACATTGGCCATGACATTTTTGAGATCCAGGAATTTGAGTTCTTCTCAAATAGCCTGCTGTCTAGTAACTGGTTGTTCTGAAGCCTACCTTGTTTGTTCTCCTCCCTGAGAGAGCTGCTAAGCCGTCATCCCCATCAACCCCACTAGAGAGGGAGAAAGTAGAGCATTTGCAGGTCACCCTGAAGAGATAGCAGGTGCCACCATAGGTTTCTTCTTACCTGGACTATGTAGCACCAGTCTCCCACCTCCAATCTCTGTGTTTGAATAATTCCCACCACAGGCTGTGTGGGTTCGACCAGAGAAGGACTAATGGTGGTCGCTGCTTTGAGGTTGGATAGTGATCTATTACTCAGTGAGCTAGGAAGGTGAGGTCCACAGTGATTGGGTGGCCAGCTGTCCATGGACCTGCTCTTGTGGCCTGACTGGACTTGGGAGCCAGAGGCATTGGGGGTGGAAGGGCCCATGCCTCTTTCCGGACTCGAGCTCCAGGAGCTGCCCAGGCGTTACACCTGCCCAGCAGACAACCACTACAGCAGAGGGAGCCAGTGGGCCTGGGCCCCCGGCATGCCGTGCAGCTCAGCCCAGCGCTGGTCCAGGTAGGAGGGTCTGAGTGGTGCTCTAGTTATTTTGGTGTCTGAATATTGCCAGAGTATTCGATAAAAATTCCAAAGGTTTTGATCCAGTCTTTGCAGTAAAGAGAAAGGATAGGCTATCTTCTCTAAAGCCCCAGGGACTGGGAGAGTTGTGGGCCAGGTACTGATTGGTCCAGAGAGTCCCTTCACTTTTCCTCCTATCTGTCTTCTAAGTCTGTCCGTCTGTCTCTGTTATATGCCTATCTCATATGTCTGTCCATCCATTATATAGCACTTTGATGGCTCGGTATGATAGATTTGTTAGGTGACCCATGACCTTAACATCCATACCTAGCTCTGAACCCAGAACTGAAGGTACAAGTCAGAAAAGGACTGAGATCTGGTCTTTCTGTTGTGAAACATGTTCATTCTACCTGTAAGAGCCTGTTCATTCATTTTACATAGTCCTATATTTTCAGTCTTACTGGTTTATCGTGTGGAGTTGATATTTCATTTTTTCGCCACTTTTGAAATTGATTTGAATTTTATATTTATAATTCACAAACATTAAAGGTAAGGGTGAAAAGAGAATTGCATTTATATGGGATCTTACTCAATTCAGCAAGCATATAGTTGACCTTCTAATTCCCAGCCTCATGTTTTCTCTGGAATATGTCAGTACCATGCATGAACACAGGGAAAGTTGAACACCAGCTGGGTTTATTGTAGTCTCAAACTGGATAATCAGTGAGCTGTCGAATTTCTGATCTCTAGTCCCCTTAAAGAACGCCCCGGTCAGACCACACGCAAGCCCTGCCGGAGCCTGCTCTCCTGTAAAGTACGCACTGCTCTGTAAATACTAGTGCTGTCTGCTTACCAGCTGTCCTGAAGGGCTTTCTGAACTGAAGGCTTTAAGGAAGTAAGGCCCCCTTTCAGTGTTGACACCCCGCCACCCCCAGAGAGCGCCTGACCTGCCGTGGGCATCGTGGTGACCATGGCAGTGTGACACGAAGGGAAGCAGACCCCGCATCTCCCACCCACCATGGACCCCGCGCTCCCAGGCCACGGCCCGCACAGGCCATTCCATCCGCGTGTCTGGAGCCTCGCTCTTAAACTCCAATGGCAAGAATCAAGGAGCAATTCAGGAAAATCATCTACAGGAAGACCAGAGGCCAAAATGAACTAGAAAGAAGGAACCCAGAGAAAACAGAGACATGGCAGGAAGCCGAAGAGAACTGTAACTGTTCATCTCAGGAGACAGCTGTGGCACCAGGCAAGCCAGAGTAGAAGTGACCCAAGATGTACTAGAATATGAAATAGATTTCAACACAGGAAATACAGGAGCTGAAGAAACAGTTCAAGGTGAGTTGAAAGAGAAAGTCAAGGACATCTCCAAGGCAGCAGAAGAAAAGGAGACACCGCGAAAGAGGAGAGAACAGAGAGGAAAATGGGAGGTGCCGTGTCAGGTGTGCTGGGCGGCCTCTGGTCCCCCTGCAGAACCCGGCTCCTCCCTCTGCCCCTGCTCTGCGCCCAGAAGCCGACCTCTAGGGCCGACCCCAAGAGGACCCCGCCCCTGGCTTCCAGCTCGGGGGGGCGATGGAGAGCTCCAGCAAGTCGATGGGGCGCTGAGGAGGCCGACCACATGCACCTGCAGCTCCTCCCAGGCAGCCCTTCCCACAGGACTCTCCTGGTCTGGAAGCAGCTCCCTCCCCCGTCTTTGGGGTTCACCGGCCCACTGTTACTCCCCCAGAGCTCTGCTCATGCCTTTGAAGATTCTCCCTTCTCCAAACCCTCCTCCAATGAAATCCAAGTATGCTCTCTATCGTCTCCTGAAACTCTGACTGATCAGAGCTTTAGAAAAAGAATCTAGAGAAGTGGGGAGGGAGAAAACTATCAATGAAATATCCCTAAGACAGTGTGTCCGAACTTAGGATCCTGCCTCCAGACTGAGCGGGTCCACCGAAGGCCAGGGGCCACTAATGAAAGGGGAAGAAGACTCGCCAGACGCACACCGGCGTGAGACGTCACAGCGCCTGGTGTTGCGGAAGCAGGGAGAGCGAAACTCTCCAGAGGGAACCGGCCACAGTCGGGAGACTCCCAAACGGCGTCGGAGGTGTGGGGCTCTGGGAGACAGTGAGGCAGTGCCTTGGAAAGTTTAAAGAGAAGCACATGAAGCTAGAGCTCTGGGACCAGCCAAGCTGTCCGTCGTTCTTCCTGAGAGCACGACTGAAGGGTGTGTCCAGCAAAACCCGGGTCCAAACTAAGCGAGAGACCTGGGATTCAGGAGAGAGGAGGCCCCAACACAGGGCGTGGCGAAGGCTGAACCCCGCTGTGGCCGGGAACACGGTGAGTTCCAGGGTTCCAGAGAAGTGGCCTCCTGGGGGAATAATGGGGATGGTGTAGTCTTTCAAACTGTTGGAGCACTTGGAAAATAATACTGCTGGGCATTTGCCAGATCAGATGGACCATTTGCAAAAAGTAGTGATAGATCCTTGTCTTTGTCTATACCAAGCCAATAAAACATGATGCAATTGTAAACTCAAAAAAAACCACCTCAACAGAGAGATAATAGAGTATTCACATGATTTTATAAAATCTTATGATGTAATCACATTGGAAACATGAGAAAAGGGAGCAGAATTGGAGTGGGTTAACAGGCCTGACCGTGATCCATTCTAGACCCTCCCTAGAGAGAGAATGTCTAATGTTCAACGCTCATGATTTATCAGGATAAACATATCATTTAGCTATCCAAGAAGAAATGAAATTTTTAAAAGACAAGTATGAGTGGAAGGTAAAAAAGTTTGAGTGACGGGAATACTAATGTTTGTTGAATCCTAAGAGTTCCGCTTAGTCTCCAATGATGTGGGTGTACTACCTTGACAAGAACTAGAATTAACTTCTATAAGCGTGTCAGAAGAGACGGAGGAGGTAGAACTACCAATGCCAGATATGGCCAGGTGTGAACTTCAGCCTCCTGCAGACACAGAGAAGCCAGAGATTCCGATTTTCACATGAAACCTCATGCTGTAAAGTGGGGGTAAATAATTCAAAAAAGACTTTAAAACTGGGAAGGGCAAAAACAAACATGTAAACACCACGTCTGCAGGCCCCAAGCCCCTTGGAGCGCCACTGTGGTGGGGCCCTTAAATTGTCATTCTTAGGCACCATCTGTATGAGTTTCTGGGGCTGCCATAACAAGTTACCGCGGACTTGGTGGCCTAAAACAACACACATTTAATCTCTTACAAAGAGTTCTAGACTGGAAGTCCAAATTCCACTTCACTGGACTGAAGTCAGGGTGCTGGCGGGACTGTCCCCTTCTGGAAGCACCGAGGGGGAGAGAGGCTTGCCTCCTCCAGCGCCTGCAGGCCGCTGCGTCCCCTGACTCCCGGCTCCGCGGTGCATCCGCAAAGCGCATCCCTCCCGTGTCCGCCCCCGAGTCACCTCCTCTTTGACCCTAACCTCTTGCCTCCCTCTCACCAGGGGCCACGTGGGTAACCCAGGGTGATCACCCCATTTCAAAGGCCTTAACTTAATCACATTTGCAGAGTCCCTTTTGCCATATAAAAGTTGCTTTCTCAGATTCTGGAGATGAGCCTGTGGCCATTTCCAAGGAGCCGTTATTCAGCATGGCCGTCTGTGGGTCTTGACCCCTAATGGGTCATGGGGACTCTAATGGATCACGGATCACAAATGGCATTCTTAAAAAGGAGATAGACCAGGACAATCAGAGGTGCCCCACTAGGCGCAGGCAAGTGCCGCTGCACGAGACTTGTCTCGGTGATATTCAAACACACACCTGCACAGCAGCCCACGGGCGTATGGGGGTCCCAAGGTTAGGGGCTGGGCAAAAGTTGGAAAACTCTGGTGCAGAACGCCCGGTGGTGTTCTTTGCATCGAGTGAAGAGTCAGGAGAGGAGAAGGAGGTGATTGGCTCTGCCTTTCATTGGCTATGTGACCTTCAGTAAGTCAATCAACCTCTCTGAGTTCGTTTCCTAGACTATAAAAAGGGGATAATCATACTATTGGCCAAGGTTGCTGTGAAGATCAAAAGAAAAACTTGTGAGAGTCCTTTGCAGATATAAGGCACTCCATATTTGTAAGGTAATGCAGCTTATGTTCAAGACACTGAATTGCCTTGAATGAAAAAGATCTTGTGAGGCAGTCTTAGGTGTTCACTATTACCTCCTCTTTCCACAAGATGGCACCCTTGAATCACAGGGAGGGGGCTAGAGGCAGCTTTTGGTGCCCACAGGGGCTGAGCTGATTGCTCTGACTGGCTTTTCCCTACCCGTGGCAAATCCCCTGTGCACAGTAAGCTCTTTGCTAAACCACGCAGGCATTTCCTGTCCTCAGAGCAGTTGTGTGTCATTACAAACAGCCCCTAAATAGAGCAGCAGCTGAACCCAGGAATCTGGTGGGGATTATCAAGGGGGTGTCATCCTTCCACCACACGCACCAGCAAGCCGGTCAGGGGCTCCCTGTCAGGGGGCTGCCCAGCCTCATTCCTGGCGGTGGGGAGGCAGAGACGGGAGGCGCCGGCCTTCAGGGGCTCCAGCGAGATGCTGTAGACGGACAGGCAGGCGGGCCGGCCACAGGCACTTCCCCGCCGGGTGGCTGTGAGGGGCTGCAGGGCAGGCGGGACGTTTCCAGGCAGGTCAGCCCTGGCCAGAAGGGAGGGCGCTTCCAACCTGGCGAATTCCACCAGGCTTCCCTTCCGAACGCTTGTCTCCCATCCCCGAAGACAAACAACAGAACCCGATCCTTGCCCTTGCGTACGGTTCCGGCCTGCGTCCTTCCTTCCTGCGCGGCCAAGTTACTAGAAGAGAACAGTCCCCTTGCTTTGTCTTCCATGGTTTGCTGACTGACTTCTGACCCGCAATGGCACAGACGCCCTTTCCTGGTGGCCTCCCGGCTGCCGGTTCCACACTGTGTCCCGCGCACCTGGTAAATGTCCTGGGGTGGGTCGGCTGCGCTTGAGCCACAGGCCTCCCGCCGCTCACGGGGCCCCTGACCCCCAGCTGCCCCTCTCCTCCTCCACCCCTGGGCACTGCCTCCCCTGCCGGCCACCCAGACTTCTGTGTCCCCCGCTCTGCTCTGTCCCCTCAAAGCTGCCTGCAGGGGGGGTCCCACCTCCCTGCTCCAGGCTCCTGCCTGTCCAACAGGGTCTTCATATGTCCTTTGGGAGACGGGGACCAGCTCCCATCACGGTGGGACCCAGACCCAGAGGGACTGTCTAGGTCGTGACACGGTGGCCAGAAAGGAGGCAAGAAGCCTTTCTGGGAATGGGGTCAGTTGACTAGATGAACATAAATGGTTTCCAAGGAGGGATGAGGTGTGAAGAACTCTGTCCTCAAGCCATGCAGGGTCCACAGCGTGGCAGCACCCGCGGCACAGGGTTCAGGGCAGGCACAGTGACCCTGAGGACTTGGGGCCTGAAAACCAGGTGGATTTCACATGCTTGATGTGTGAAATAGAAGTTCGCTGGGCAACTGTTGGGAGGTGGTGTCGGGCCGCAGTGTGACGGGCGGGCTCCAGGCCCCGGGAGCGGACAGCAGGCAGCCACCGCATGGGGCCTCCCAGGATACCCTCACTCAGCCCGCTGTGCCCAGGGAGGGTCAGCAGCCGTTCATGGAGAGGGGGGCTGAGGCTCCGGTCCCTAGGTGTGCAGCCGGGGTGGGGGCGGGGGTCCTCTGAGTGCCAGGCAGGTGGGCCCGCGGGGCCACCACAGGAGGCCCTGGACTTGCATCAGGTCGTAGTGGGCATTTCCTCAGCCCACGAACATTCTTTTTTCTTTTTTTTTTTAGAGAGGTTGGGGCTTATTTACCTGGAAAGTTCTTTCTACATCTGCATACACTGAAGAATGAGAAGTCTAGTAATTGGCTGTAAGGCCTAGAGAACAATTTTCCAAGGATAAAATGACACCTTCCCTTGGCCCAGACAGTTCTGTGACACCCCTTCCTTCCTTCCTTCCTTCCTCAAATTCAAACATGGACATTGGAGAATTCTACTGTCCTTACCCAACGGTCCGTGACAAAGGCCACATGACATTCTGTGGCTTGTGAGTGAAGAGAACAGAACACAGAAAAAATAAAGACCGTTCTGGTGTTGCCTCTGGAGAAATACCCTCTGGCTGGTGTCGGTCTGAGCACAGCCGCAGCCCCCGCCCCCAACAGCCCCTGCGGCTGAAGCTGTCACTCGGGGAGGGAGCTGTGCGAGGGGACGGTTTGCAGATTCCAGGATAAGTGTTCAGGAGGAGCGAGCGCCTGGTGGCCAGACGCTCTCATTTCCTGGTCGCCTGGAAACCATGAATCAGAGGCCACAGCATGGGGCTCCCAGACTGAGTCAGAGGCCTGGCGCTGCAGGAGCTCCTTTCAAATCCCTGTCCGGGAAACACGTTTTCCCCAGATGTGCCTGGGGTTTCTCCTGAGGGTCCCTCTCTCCTGGGCCTTGCTCAGTGTGTGCCAGGGCCCTGTGCTCACACTCCAAGGCCAGCTCTGTGGCTCCAGGTTTATGGTGAGCAGCACTGATGGGGTGGCAAGCCCACGACCGTGTGGGTCAACCCCTCGGATCCCCAGGGCATCCCGGGGGAAAGGTGCCTCTCTGCCCATTTCTCAGATGAAGAAAGCAAGTTTGGGGCGTGTCAGACACGTTTCCACGTTCCTGTCCTTAGAGTCCACAACCCCTACCAAGAGCTAAGGGAGCACAACTTTTTTTTTCTTTTTGGACTTTTTGGTCACTCAAATAATTCCTTTTCCTTTTTCTAATTGAGGTGTAATTAACCTATAACATTCTGCTAGTTTTGGGTGTATCTCATAATGATCCGGTACGGGCATACGTTTCGAGATGATCGCCACAGTAAGTCTAGTTGACCCTCTGAGCACAGCTTTAAAGGCTCCTCTGAAATGACCCTGTGCTCCCTGCGTCCAGCCCTTGTGGCGGTGGTGGCCATGGGGATGGGGCTGTGTACAGGGGAGCTCCTCACCCACTCAGCCTGGGCCAGTGGACACATGAGCTCTCCAGCCCCACACAGGCCTCTCAGCAGCTCTGGACTCAGCGTCCTCCTTCCCAGAGAGAAGAGGGTGCCCGCTGTCTGCTCCTCCTCCCCTGCCCCGCTTGGCCGCTCTGCTGGTGTGAAGGAGGGCACGACAGTCCCGCCTCTCCCGGCCTCAGTGAGGAGCCCACGGGATCAGAGCAGCAGCCGAGCCTGATCGCCTGACTCATGCTGAGCCCTGCGCCCAGTGCCTCGTCCCCACTGAGCTCGCGGTCCTGCGACAGCCCTGTGATGGGTCATCCCCACTGAGTCCGCGGCCCTGCGACAGCCCTGTGATGGGCACCTGCGGCCCTGTGATGGGCACCCGTGGCCCTGCGGCAGCCCTGTGATGGGCACCCGCGGCCCTGCGACGGCCTGTGATGGGCACCCGCGGTCCTGTGGTGGGCACCCGCGGCCCTGCGACGGCCCTGTGATGGGCACCCGCGGCCCTGTGGTGGGCACCTGCGGCCCTGCGACGGCCCTGTGATGGGCACCCGCGGTCCTGCGACAGCCCTGTGATGGGTCGTCCCCACTGAGCCCGCGGCCCTGCGACAGCCCTGTGATGGGCACCCGCGGCCCTGTGGTGGGCACGTCACTGCCCCTGCTTTGCAGGCTGGGAAACAGGATCAGAGAGCATCACCGAATTGCCCTGGCCACTCAGACATTAAGCAGCTAGGCCAGCATTTGAACTGTGGGCTGTTGGCTTCAAAATCCATAGTTCTACTTAATTCTGACGTTCCCTCCCTCCTCCAGCCCCCCTGGCTACCTGAGCATGTGGCAGACAACAATGAAATGTTTGCATATCAAAAAATGCACTTTTATACCACTGCTCGGCTATTTTATAAAGTTCCTTGCTTGCCTTCACATTATATACAGCTATTTAGTCTCCCTCCTGGAGAGATTTGTTATGCAGAGTGGTGCCTCAGTATCCTTGGAAATCTGGATTCTCTCTGCTGTTAAGGAGGGACAGGCAGACAGCAGGTCTCGACGACTGCTAGAGGCAGTTCAGACGGGCTCACGGGTGCTGAGGACACTCAGGAGTTAAGTGGAGCAGTTGTTAAACACAGCCATTATCGTAACTTAAATCATATACATTTACAATGAAGTAAGTTATTATTGATGAAGATAAATTCCCCAAACTAACCACTTCTTATTTTATTACAGTTTACTCTATTATCTGTGTATTTGATCTGAATGGTCTGATGTGATACTGTGTATCTCTCCCCAACTCCACGTTCAGTGATAATCATGTTTGTAGCTTACACCTGGCCGAAGTATTTACCCCACGGAACTGGCAACAATACAAGTCAGGAGTTTTGGGTCTTCCAAGAGCATCCACCTAACTAAACATGGACAGCGAGATGAACCCTAAATCTAGAAATCTAGACTTCTCAGAAGTCTAATTAAAGATTACAGAAATGTAGGTGAACTGGAGAAATAGGAATCCTTAAGCACTGCTATAATTAACCCGGGGAGAGATCTACGCACTCAAACAGCCAGTGGCTGAGGCTCAGATGGACGCTGCTGCTGTGTTCCCGCCGAGGCTCACGCTCGCTCAGTGCAGACCCATCAGACCAGTCCTTACGTCACGTTCACCCGTGAAAAAGCAGACCCGGTCCAGGGGGATGTAGACAAAATGAAAGTTCCTGTGGCCAGGATTTGCACCTGGTGGGCTTGCTCACTGCACACGTGTGGGCAATACTTCATGACTGACGCTATATAAAGAGCTCCGCCCAGGGCTCTGGACTGCACGGCTGCAGGAGAGCAGAGGCTGGCGTGGTGGCAGTGCCTAGGACACAGACTGAGACGGCTGCAGGGTCAGAGAGGTCAGGGGGCAGAGACCAGCTTGCTGCCTGCAGACTCGCTCTGAGGTGGCTGGGAGTCTAGTGCTTGACCTGCCACCGTGGGAGTAAAGCCGGGTATGAGCCCTTTCACCCCAAGAATGTTCCATGGTCATTTTTCGGTCTTACTAAATCAAGAGTGAACTTGCCTGGGGCTGAAACCCACTGGCAAGCCAGGGGAGAAAAGGAAATAGCAAGTTATTTATCTGTGGGCTTCCCCACCACCTGGACCTCACTGGACTTTAGTCATGAACGTGCCTGGTGGGGGAGAACTGGGCCCAAGGTGTGAATGGAAGTGGGACTTGCACAGCAGACGCTTTCCAATGTGGGAGCAGAGGGGGGAAGGAGGCTGGGGGGCTTTGCAGCTGGGAGAGAAGCCCTGGCCAGGCCCCAGGCGTGTGGGCTGAGTACAGGGGGCCTTTTTTTTTTAAAGGAAATGCTAAACACTAGAGTTCTCCTAGGATGTCCTTTAAAACTTTTATTATTTTGAGAGAACGTGTCTCCAGCAATACCTTATTTTCCATTCCCAGTAGTTTTTCATGACCTGTTCAAGACTACAGAGACCATAGAAGACATCAGGGCACCCCAGAGAAGAGGGCAGGGAACGTTGCTGCACACGCAGCTGGAGCGCCGCCGAGTGGCCGGGTCTGGCCCCTCCCAAGGCCTTTGCAGAGGACAGAGCGCGTCCCAGATCGCGGGGCGCAGGTGCTGGAACTCACCCTGGTCGCCAGCAGGGAGGTATGCTTTGGAGGCACGGCCCTCAAAGATCGCCCAAACCACTTCTATCGGGATTGGTAAAAAAAAAAAGTTCCCCAAACGTGTGGGTGGGAAGCCCACCGAGAGACAAGGTTTCCACATTGGAAGTCAAAGAGCTACAGCGCTGACCGGGAAGCGCCCACCTGGGGCTGCGGAAGATGTCAGGAGGCGCCCGGGGAAGCCTTGGCAAGGACCACGGGAGGAGCAGTGGGGTCCGCACGGCGCCCCCACGGGGCGGAGGCCAGCGGTAAAGCCCAGAGGCTGAGCCTGCCGCTGCGACAGGGGGCTGGGGCGTGGTGACGCAGAGGCCGCAGACGAGGACTTGAGGATGCAACTTGGAGACACTGGGAGGGGCCGTTCCCGCACGCGGCCGGCGGGGCACATCCAGGCTGCCCACTGCCCATGGCTACGGCTTTCAAAAGACATAAACACATAATAACCTTTGACCTAGGAAGTCCACCTCTAGGAGTAAGGCTGAAATGCCCTTGGTGGCTTTATTTGTTAACAGTAAACAATAAGAAATAATTGTATTTACAATAATCGAGATGGCTAAAGTACTAGTGTACCAGCCAATATGAAAAAATCATAGATTTCTGAAGACAACTTAATGGCACCGGAAAATGACAGTTGTGAAAAAAGGGACATAACAGAAAGGTCTACGTATGAATGCGTAGAAAAAGACATGCTCCAGAATTCTTCAAAGTTCTCCTCTGATTGCTTTTGAATCATGGGTGAGTCCTACTTCCTTCTTTACATATTCTCTTCACTAAGACTATTTGGTAAACAACCAAAATAAGTATTTGGCTGTCATGTGTTGGGTAAAGAGAGAAATTTGGAAAGGACAGGGCTTGGGTTCCCCCGGGAGGCTTCTGAGAGAGACGCTGCTGTACAAGTTTCCCACCCCCGTTTGGTGGACCATCCCTAGGTTCCATGGAAACTGGAAAAAAGACACACTCTAAACTCCTCCTTTTTAATGGGGAGCTGCCCTATATAGCTTAGTGCAGAAACTTGGATCAGATGAAGAATGAATATTCAGCCAACATCACATGAGAAGTCATGAGGAGGACTCAGGAAATGAGAATCTAAGTTCTACCCAGAGATTTGACCGCAGTGTTCACATTGCTTCCCTTTGGAACCTCTTTAGCATGTCTGAATGATGAAAGATACCTCCCCAAAGACTAAAGACTGGAGGAAAGGGATAATGTGTCCAGAGGGAAGGGAGGACTTGGCAAGGCAAGAGCAGGAAAAAAGACAATTCATCTAAAAGCTTAAAAGGTTTCCTCATTCTGCAGTGGGATGGTTTTGGAAAGGTCCCTGGGGAGTCTCACTACGTGGCCCAGGGCTGGCCCAGGAGACCGGAGGCGGTCCGAACAGTCTGTGACATCTGCAGAAGTCTCAGGGACAGCCCTTGGCTTCGAGGATCAATTTCAAGACGTTTTCTTAAAGGCCCACCTGTCCTCCAAGTGTCCACCTCTTGGGCTGGTGCCAGGGGCTGAAATCCCCACTGTAGACACTCCTTTGAATGAGGTCACTGGAGCCCCTTTGACCTGTGGCCTGGGAGTCATCACCTGGAGAAGAGAAACTGGCTTCAGGGAGGGCACGGGCTGTCTGGGGACGCTGAGGGGGAGCCGCGGCCCCCCAGCCGCCCACTCCTTGGCTTCGGCAGGGCTACAGCAGCACCACATACAGAATTTGCAGCTCTAACAATGTTTGAAAACTAGTTGCAAGTTTGGAAAACTGGTTTTTGTTTGATAGTTATATTTTGTAACTCCTCATCTTAAAATTAGCCCATTTGGAAAAATGAGGAGTATTTTATTTTGTTTTAATCAACATTAATTTGGATTCCCCCCAATAACTAGTGAGACTGAACAGTTTCTCAAAAGTCTATTAGTCATTTGGATATGTTCTGCTATCAATTGACTGTTCATGTCTTTTGTCCATTTTTCTATGAGAGTGTTTATCTTTCAGTCCATTTGTTGATTTCTTTGTTTAGGCTTAAAGGGTTTCTTGCTTCTTTTTTTTATTAAAGTATCATTGATATATAATCTTATGAAGGTTTCACATGAACAACACTGGTTTCAACATTCCCCCCATGCTCAAGTCCCCCCCGGCCACTGCAGTCACTGTCCATCAGCACAGTGAGATGCTGTACAGTCATTACTTGTCTTCTCCGCACTATACTGCCTTCCCCGTGACCTCCCTATATTGTGATTGTCAGTTATAGTACCCCTTAATCCCCTTCTCCCTCCCCAACGCCTTCCCTGTGGTAACTGCTAGGCCCTTCTCAGAGTCTGTGAGTCTGCTGCTGTTTTGTTCCTTCAGTTTTGCTTTGTTGTTATGCTCCACAAATGAGTGAAGTCTGAAGTCATTTGGTTCTTGTCTTTCTCTGCCTGGCTTATTTCACTGAGCATAATACCCTCTAGATCCATCCATGTTGTTGCAAATGGTAGGATTTGTTTTCTTCTTATGGCTGAATAATATTCCATTGTATATGTGCCACATCTTCTTTATCCATTCATCTACTGATGGACACTTAGGTTGCTTCCATTTCTTGGCTATTGTAAATAGGGCAGTGTAAACATAAGGGTGCATCTGTCTTTTCCAATCAGGGATCTTGTTTTCTTTGGGTAAATTCCTAGGAGTGGAATTATTGGGCTAAATGGTATTTCTATTTTTAGTTTTTTGAGGAACCGCCATATTGCTTTCCATAGCATTTGAAACAATTTACATTCCCACCAACAGTGTAGGAGGGTTCCCCTCTCTCTGCATCCTCACCAGCATTTTAAAATGGTTTCTTTATAGAAACCGGATACCATTCATTCATCAGATTGTATATGTCGCATACATATCACTCTTAAGCAGTGGCTGGCTTAGCTTTAGAAGGTCAGCAAATTTCTCTTTCTTTTCTCTCTTTTTGTGTGTGTGTGTGAATTTTCTTTGGGAAATCCTCCTTTACTCTGAAGTTATAATGGTATTTTCTTATAGTCTCTTCTAAAAGTTTTCAAGTTATGCTTTTCACATTGAAGTCTTTAATCCAGTTCAACAGGCAATCTTCCCTGCTCCATTTTCTAAATAGTGTGTTTATTCTCCATCGATCTG
The DNA here is from genome assembly GCA_029783875.1 of Phataginus tricuspis. Taxonomy (NCBI): domain Eukaryota; kingdom Metazoa; phylum Chordata; class Mammalia; order Pholidota; family Manidae; genus Phataginus; species Phataginus tricuspis. The sequence continues at coordinate 23,417,961 of JAQQAC010019064.1, forward strand.
CAAATACCATCCTGATCCTCTTAAGTCCCAGAATGCCTGTGGGTATCTTTCTTGGCTCTGTTCCATTGGCGTATTTGCATTTCCCTCAGCCAGTAAGTCACTGCTGTAAATAACGAGCTTCACAGTATATCTCAGTATTTATTTGGGTTAATCCTTTTTCCTTCTTTATTAAATAGCTTGGCCATTTGGGGCCATACACCTTTACACAAATTTTAGAATCAGCTGGTCACATTCATTAAAAACCCTGTTAAGTTTTATTGGTCTAGCATTAAATTTAGTCATTAATGTGGGGAGAATTTCTATCTTCCCATCCGTGAGTATAATCTTTCTCCCTATCTTTTGATTTTTTTCTCTTTCTCCATTTGTTTAAGTTACAGTTCATATTTTCCAATAGAGTTTGGTTATTTTCTTTCCAAACAACTTGTTTTTACTTATTCCTGTATGTTTTATAACTTTATGTTACCAAGAATAATTCATTATATTAATTTTGTAATTAATTTTTACTAGAATGTATGAATGCTGTTGCTTTGGACATGCTGATTTTATATCTAAGAATCCTGCTGAATTAATTTTTTGGGAATAATTGCATGTAGATTCGTTAAATTTCATTAGTCACAGATCATACTGTCTGCCAGTAATGGCAACTTGGTTTCTTCCTTTCCAATATTTTACTTCTTATTTAATTTTAATTTTTCTTTTGCTATTTCAATGTCTGGAACTTCCAATAAAATGATAAATAGAAACTGTGATAACAAGGGACATTTTTTTCTTTTTGGTCTCTGACATTTAAGAAAATTAAAGAGAATATTTCCATGGCTTCACCATTTAATGTGGAATCTGTGTGGTGAGTATCCTCAATCAGATTTCAGAAACTCTTCTTTTCCTGGTAATAAATTTTACCAAATGAGCTCACTGACTCACTCTCGCACTCCTTCTAAACATGTGTATCTTTATATATATATGTATATATATACACACACACACATATCTGAATCTAGAGAGTGTTGATCACATGATCCTCTCTTTTAACCTGACAATATAATGAATTATATAAATAATTTTCAAGTGCTTCTTGTACTATTGGCATAAATCTCACTTGATCATACTTAAAAAAAAAAAACCTCTTAAACATATTCCTGGACTCAGTTTGGTTGTTTTTCATTTAGGATTTTTGAATTTATGTTCCTAAGTGAGATATTTCTTTTTTTGCATCATATCATCCTTGTCTGGCTTCAGTGATCTAACTTATTGAGTGATTGGAAAGTATCCCCACTTTTTCTAATCTCTGGAACAGTTTGGAAAACTAGGATAATCCTCTCCATGTTTGATAAAACTTCCTTATAAAACTGTTAAAAGTAAGATTGGCCCACGTATTTTTCTTTGCTGTATTTTAGTGTTAAAAATAAGCTATAAGTCTCTTTCAAAAGTGAATTTGACCCATTTTTTTTAACGAATACTGATCACATTTAATCCTACCATCCTATCTTGCGTCTTCTACTTACCAACTAGCATCTTTGTTCACCCCTTTTCCTAACTGCTGTTGTGCTAATGAGATTCTTCTCTCCCTTTTCCCTCCGTTTCATGGCCTGCCTCCCTCCCCCTCACTCTGACTAATTCTTATTCCAGTCTTCATTTCTCTGAAACTCTTAGACTTTCATGCACTCTCTCTCCTCGTCTCTGTGCTGATTCCCAGTGATTTCCTCAGCCCTTCCATAGCTAACCTTTTTTTGGTCTGCCGTCTGACCTGCTGCTGAGTCTTTCTGGGGAGTTTTGCCTTCAAACGACTATATTCTTCAAATCTCGCAGGCCTATTTGGTGCTTTGTTAAGTGACCAGCTTTTCTTTCATGTTTTCTATGTCTTCTTTTATCTCTGTTCTTTTAAATATGCCTTTTTTGAGTCATCTTTAATAGACTGTCCTCTTTTTTTGTTTCCTGGAGTAAAATTCTACCATTCCTTGCATATGCCTATCTTTCCTTATGGTGGCTAACGCCAGATTTTAACACCATTGCACATGGTGGGTCACACTCCTTGGAGTACATTTTCCTGATGGAGTTTGTGCTCTTCAGTGTGAGTGGGCTGCATGGTTCCAGCCATGAGAGTCCCCAGCCCAGGTGAGCGGTGTTCCTCCCGAAAGGCTGTTATTTGCATGTGGGTCATAGAGGATGCACTGGACCCAGACCCATTATTCTGTTCATTTCTAAGTTTGAGATTCTCATACCACATAGGTCCTTCAACTTCTAACTTGGGTGTGAGGTCACAACTCAATATTATCATTTCTTAGAGGGGCAGCTTTTCTCCCACTGAAGGAAGGACTTCCCTGCCATCTCTCTGGTGAGCACAGATTTCTGGTCCCTTCCTGCTTTGTGCTGGCTTATCAGTTCTAGCTCCCTAACGTGATGCACCCGTAGTCCTGTCTCCTGCTCTGCATGGATGTCAATGCTCAAATGCAGGGCCCCACATCTCGTTGCCCAGACTGCCATGGCATCAGTCACAGAGGGTCATCTTGGGTTGGAGTTCTCTTCTGGGGCATCTGATGTTTCCCCATCTGGCTCTGAGCATGGCTCTGCACCCACTGTGAGCACTCTCTTCTCCTGATCTGAAAGCCTGTGTGCATTTGCGGCATGGAGGTGGGGCAGAGCACAGTAGCCCCGTCTTCCCTGCTCCCAGAAATCTTCCCAAAACACGTGTCAGTATCCTGGAACCCTGTCAACCTGTGCCTCTCTACCCAAGTGGCAGCGGACCAGAAATTCAAATGACCCGCCACCACTGGGTTCAATAGACCCATGTTAATCCTCACAGGGCAGATTTTAACACCATTGCACATGGTGGGTCACACTCCTTGGAGTACATTTTCCTGATGGCTTCTAGGACACGGCTTCTCAATGTTTCTCCAATCCTGTTGGCCAGTCTTTCTCCATTTCCCTTGATAATTTATTTGTCTCTACCAGTTATCCAATACCTTACCTCTTGATGGTATCGGAGTCAGATGTTTCCTTTTCTCTTCTGGATGGCATAAAAAGAGCAACCTTAATGCTTCCAATAAGTGTAAGAAATATTTGAATTTCTAGATCATCGGCATACACATGATTAAATTCTACAAGGAAATATGGCTCCAGAATTTCATCCTAACAAGAAATAAGCTGAAAGAAAACAAAAGGATTGGTTGGGTATAAGCAGGTCAAGAATTTTTTATGCGTTCTTTCTACGAACTTTGTAAACTGATGTGTTGAGAGAGTCGGATTCAACAGAGCAAAAGCCGAATCTAATTTTATTTCTAATTCAGAGACTCTGAAAACCCGGTCTCGTGAATCTTTCATTTGGGGCAGAACTTTACTGCTTTGCAAATCGTTGAAGAAAATAAACGGATAGCCTCTTTTTCCAAGTTTTGAAAAACTAACTGCAGAGTAATGACAAACTATCAAACTCTTGTCTGATTTAAAACATCTTTTGCTCAGACAAGCCTAGGGCTTGGACGTCAACAGTATAGGGATGAGTTTGGATAAACTTACGTTGTATTTCTCTTCTGATTCCCAGAGGGGCCCTCCCGCGGGTGCGGCAGGGAAGAGAGGAGTGGGAGTAAGGCTCTTCTCCGCAGCGCTTGGAAGGGACGCGTCTGCCTCTGTGGCCTGCCAACCCCAAGTACTCACTGCATGCAGTTAGTCCTCATTCTTAGCTCCACCGCCCAGTGAGCTGGTGTGGCGACAGCCTCTTGTCTTCAGATCTGTTCCTGCATAAATCACATACCACCAGGCTCAGCATCCCTCACACTGAAGATCTTGGAGATTCGTCATTTGACTTCAGGTGAAGAAGGCAGACGTGCACCAGTCTTCCTGTGGGTGGAGGGTGGAAAGTCACAATTCAAGACAATTATCTCCCCAAAATCTTCTTTTGACTACCTATCACCCTTTCCAACTATCTGATACATTCTTAACCTTATTTGAGACAGGCTGAGAGTGGATACACGCTAATGCCGGCTGGCATCAGCGGCCTTGGGTTCTCTGCCTGCTCCTCAGAGGTGGTCCAGCCCCTGGTCAGGCCATGGGGGTCTTGGCGCTCTTGTCTGATCTCAGCCTTTGGGGGTCCTGAGCAAACAGAAAGACAACAGAAATTGTCCTTAACATTCTGTGGCAAAGGATTGGTAGAAAGACTTGGCTTGCTGCATTCCTTCCACAAATTTGTTAGCTAATGAGGACACTATATTCCCAATTTTAAAATTAAAAGCACATTTGAAGACTGAGAGTTTTTATTTAACAACTTTTCAGTATTTGAATAGTCTACAAAATTGGACTTAAGAAAAATTCCATGTCAAGAGAAGAACCAAGGTATAATCCAATTTGAGCAAAGTCTTGAGCTGGACATGAGCATCCTCCGGAACAAGGACAAGAAACCCAATGCTCCCTCAGTCTGAAAGTCATTTTAAGAAATAAAATTCTGTTGTCATCAAAGGGCATGAGGCTGACTCACTTCTATAGCCCTACTTACAATATGGTTAAAGAACAAAGTAAAAAAAGCAAGCATCCCCAAATAACCTTAACATCCAACTCAGCCTTAAACCAAGACGTTTCTGCATTAAAACAATAGCCAGTTTCTAAAGAGCTGCAACAGGCAGTGTTTCCCCTACTGCACTGTTTTTCTCACAATGATGGTATGAAACAGTACTGTTCTCTGTGGAAAGGAAAATGTTGCTATGAAAGGTTAATGCATTTGCTGAAGGTCACCCAGCTAGTTTACCAGTTGAGATTACACTGAACATAAAACTTAACAAGTGAACTTTAGATTTTGTTGAACTCCTCAAAATATCACCAAAAACTTGCTAACAAAACTTAGATTATCAGGACTAACTTTGGAAAGCCAGACACAACCTGGATAGAGTCTTGCAGGGTCTCGGAGTGGGAGTTATAGTAGGGTATCTAGGCCTGAGGGGTCTGCCCTGAAGTGGTTTAAGGCCAATCTTTTGAGGCAAGCAATTGATCGGGTTTAGACAAATTTGTGACACATTAGTTTACTGTGGTGAACATGGCAAGGTGAAGATCTTGAAGTCTTGAGAAGTAAACTGTAGTTTATGAGGGGGTTGTTTATCTAAGTGAGCAAAGAGTTGTCTCAGATAAACTGATTTTCAGAACATTCCTGAAGCAAAGAGGAGACTTACTTGTCGATTTACATTATCTTTCATGGGAAGAAGTAGAGCAAACAACTAGGTCATGTTGACACAGGTGGTCTCAGTTCTCATTTAAAAACCCAATCTCCTATTAACCATTTGAAAGAAGATGATGTGCAGTTAAAATGACATCTTTCTCCATTTTTCACTTTATGTTGTATTCGAAGTATTACAGGACACCAGCAAATGTCTGGTAGGCACCAATTCCATTTCCCTGGTTTCCTTTCTCTCTGTCTGGATGTTTGGAAGGTGGTGCCAAGATCAACCATCCATGCCCTCATCTGAGCAGTGTGGGAAGTCTCTATCATGTCTGTGTCTTCTCTCCTTTCTCTATTCACGCTCTGGGTTCTCTCTACGGCAGGCAGCACACTCATTCTTGGCATTCTCCCTGCTACCACTCTCTGCAAAGTCTCTCATTCTTTTACCTTCTTATGTTAAATCCTGAAGTGCGGAATTGCCCATGCTTCCAGACATCTTAACTCCTGTTTCTGAGTTCTTTTTCACCCTTTCTTTCCTGGGTAACCATATGCTGTGCCCACATCAGAAACTCACTCTGACATAATGAAAGTGTACCAGGAAGCTCTCCAGTTCTAGAAAATGCTGCAGACCCAGGAGGACCCAGGAGAGGCACCACACAGTTGGCGTCTCAATGGGTGTGGTCTCCTCACATGTGGCCGGGGACAGTGGGTACTACCATGCTTGGCTTGGCACTGCTGTGATGGCCTTTCATTGGTCCATCTGGGACTTCTCACAGTGCAAAGCTCTGCGGGAAGTCCCCAGATTTGCTGCCCCTCCCTGGGCTGTCTTGGAGAGAGGTGGAATCACACCTATCTGAAGGGTCTCCCCACAGCCTCAGTGACAAATCCCCATTGTTCCAGCATGATAAATGTATTTGTGCACTTGTCTGGGCATTTATCAAGCTCACTGAAGGATGTGCCCTCTGTAATAATGCCATTTCTATCTGTGATAATAGTAGTTTCAGCACTTAGCTGCTCCCTATATCCTTTCAGGAGGCCATGAGTTTTGAGTACCTTTTCTAGTAATATGTCAAAAACTGGAATGCACACCTACTGTATGATCTCATTTTGTGTGGAAAAAAAATATGTATGTTGATATGTGAGTAAAACAGAGAAACATTTTTATTTAATATGAAAACTTGTTTATAGCCACTTATTCCTTAATACGTTGCTTAGTCAAAGCAACAATATCCACATCTGTGGGAACACAAATCTCTAATAGTGCCCCTCCACTTGCAGAGATCAGGAGAGAGGGAAGAGGGAAGGGGGGTTCTTCTGATACCTGCCACCACTTCACCACTGAGATCAAGGGGGGCCCCAGTGGGGCCATTGATTAGGGGGGCATTGATGAGACTGAGTAGATATGATCATATATATAGTGTATGTGAGTCCAAGTAGAAGAGAGGAGGAGTTTTTGAGGGGAATTTAAGAGGAAGGAACCTTAAAAACAGAAAATGTGAAGTCTTTAGGAGAGAAGAGGCTAAGCAACATGACATATAAAATTTCCCAGTTGCCTTCTAATTGCTACACAACTGCTAACCTCACAGACGCCTTGTGCAGATGGAAAGAGTGAGTGGAAATGAAGGGAGAAAAGCTGTGAAATACTTAAAATAATGCTTTTTAGATTAATTTAAAATGTGTGTTCATGATGCAAAAGGACACATGTTGTAATAGCACATGTATACAAAAAGATGCAGGTTAGAGAAAACAACAGAACAGTTTGACTAATGGGAGGTGAATAGGAGAGATGCTTAGAAAAAAGAATGGGTGGGTGGATGGATAGACAGGTGGGGACATGGTGTGTGGGTGGGTGGATGGATGGATGCACAGGTAGGTGGATGGGTAGACAGACAGGTGGGTGGATGGATGGACAGGAGGGTGGAAGGGGTGTACAGATGGGTGGATGATGGATGGGTGGGTCGATGGGAAGATATATGGATAAACAGACAGACAGATGGAGGACCTGGCATGGATTGCTGAAAGTAGTGGTCCATGAACTAGAGTGTAATTAACTCTATCTTTGCACCTGGGAATTAAGAAAAAAATTAGTATGTTTGAGGTAACAAAGCAATCATTCCCTAACTAATTAAGTGAAACCCTGAGCCAAAAAGCAGAGGGGACTAGGAAAAGTGGTACCCCATCCCCCCCCCATGAGTCAGTTCCCAGGCAGGTTGGGAGGAGCATGGACTTCCCTCCACATGTGGGATGCAGCCCCAGACGACTTCATTTGAATCTTGAGAGACAAATTTCCGCCTCTGACATCTGGTTTTCATGTCGGTCGGTATGTGTGAGTTTGTGTATGTGAGTATTTGCATAGAAGTAAAGCTTGAATGGAACACTTGAAACTATTAGGAATGGTTATCTCAGGGGAGTGGGGGTTCTGGAAGAGGGATTCCAATTTTATTTTATATTCTGTTTTAAAGTTTCCAAGGAACAAGGAGTACTTTTGTAATGACTTCAAATCCATTCCATAGATACATTCAGTTCTGGAAAGCATTTCTTCATTTTTGTGGCAGTATTTGGATGTGGGTTTTAATGTTGAATGATTCCTCGTTGGCATCATTCTCTGCCCAATAAAGAAAATGAAGAGTCCAACTGTTGGCATTCTAGCCATCTTCCCACAGATACATTTATTTCACAAACCTTGATATCTTTAAAAAACTAGCCCTGTGATATTAGATTCTGGCTATTCTGGACATTTAAGTATTGCTGAAATACTCCAGTTGATCAAGCCACTTGAAATAAGAGAATATTTAAGCTGGCACTTGTGAAGTAATGGAAATGAAATATCTCTCATTTGAGAAATTCACTGGAATAACTTTTTCCTTGAAAGCCACTGGTATAAGAAAGCAGAATCTTGTACTTTCTGCCCATTTCTTCAGACAGCATGCTGATACTATAGACTCAGTGAAATAGGATTGTTGCCAATTTCTTTAAATAAATTTTATAACATTACATAATGGATTGTTGCCAATTTTGACCCTTTCTTCCAACACTGAACTCAGAGCAGGAGGCTGAATGGTCGTGGGCCGGCCGTTCAGGATTTCAGGATCAGTAAGTGCATTAGTAAAGCAGCCTCTCCCTCCCTGCAGACCAGTACAAATTGTACTCCCTGTTCCCATGTATGTTTCCAGACGACATCCAGGCCTGCACAGCAATAGCAGAACAGGCAGTCTTCCAAGACTTCTCGCTCCCACCCCTCAGCCAAGCAGCACCAACTGATGCTCAGGACATCAGGCTTGGGGCCATAAAGCAAATCCTTACGAGCATTACGTCATTGGTATTGTGTAACACCAAGTGGTGTCACTGGATAAAAGGAAGGTTGCTGACGAAACGTTCAGCTTTCTCTCCAAGCAGCATGCCCCTGGCTTTGGGCTGGTTGTGCAAGCATCTTGGGAGGTGAAGGAGCAGCATCTGTTGAGCAATGACACAGCTTCTCTGGTTCTGGCCACTTCTCTGCCTCAAATTATCTTTTTCACACCCAAAATAATTATTTGGTGTCTGCATCCCAGAACACTTTCCCTCCTCAATAGAAAAGTCACTGTATGTTGTGATAAATGACCAAAATTTCTATGACTTTATGTCAGTGGTTGAAAAATATCCCATAGTAGACCATAATAAGAGATAGGGCAAAGGGTGTACCCCGTAGTGTACAGCATGGCATTATCAGCCCTGAATGATGAGGCAAAGAGAGAGAATAGGGGTGCATTTGGCTTGTATAATTTGGACACAGAATTAATTACTATCTTCTTTTGACTCATTTCAGAAGGTCCCAAGAACAGTGGTCCAATCGTCCCTTGGGAGGAGGGGGACTAAGCCTGTGTGATAGGGTGACGGGTCCCTCTCCTCGGGAAGCTCAGGGAAACAGCCGCCCCCGCAGGGTCACTGGTGCAGTGGAATCGGGGGAAGAGAGAGCAGAGCGCTCCCTTGACCGGACATGCTGGGGTCGGGCGGGGAAACACTCCTAAATCCTCTGTCCACTCTCTCTCCTCTCCAAGAGGAAAGAGGTCAGTGACCTGGTCAGAGCCAGAGTCTCCTTGGCCACGTTTTTACTATGTACTGTTATGGATTGCGTGTTTGTATCCCCCCAAAATCCATATGTTCAGACCCTAATCCCCAATATGATGGTATGTGGAGATGGGGGTTTTGGGGGAGTAATTAGGTCATGGGGTGGAGCCCTCATGATGGGATTGGCAACCGTGTAAGAAGAGACCCCAGAGAGCCTGCTTCCTCTCTCTGCCCCGGGAGGGCACAGCATGGGAGAGCGTCTCTGCAGGCCAGGAAGACGGTCTCACCGGGGGCCACGCTGCCTGCGCCTGGATCCCGGACTCCGCAGCCTCCAGAACCGGGAGACGCCGGTTCCTGTTGTTTGAGGCCCCTGGTCTGTGCGATTTTGTTGTAGCGCCTGAGCTGACGGACAGGGCAGGAGTATGGGGGTTGTTGTCCGGCCTTTGAAAGGCTCTCTGATGTGTGAGTGAAGCCCACCGGCTGAGATCAGGGTCCTCGGCTCTGCTCTGCCCACCCGCTGGTCACGTGGGCTTCGCGTCTGCTCCGGAGGCACCGGGGTGCGCGCGAGCTCCCCTTAGGACCCCCTCTCACACACCGCACCCTCCAGCTCAGGGTCAACCGGGGAAGCCCTGAGAAGGCGGGACTTGCTAGTCACTAGCGATGGGCGCTTTCCCAGCCCAAGTTTCCCCCTTGGCTCTGGGTGCCTGTGCAAATCACTCCCAGAGCTGCGGCCCTGGAGGGGAGGGGCAAATAGCAGGATTTGGGTATCAAAGCGCATGTCACGTGACTGCCGAGGTAGCGCGTGGTCCAGGGCCCGGCGATTTTGAATGCTGCCCATGTCCCCTGTACCTCCCCAACGGAGACCTGACTAGCATCTGGCACTATTCCACAGCCTGAGGTGAACACACTTGATTGGCTGACTCACTCAGGAACCTGAAACTTCAGAACAGTTGCTCTTATGAGCAAAGTTTGACAAGAAGGGAAAAGTAGACATAGTAAGGACACAGGTGGTTTGAACAACCAGGTGAATCCATTGGCACTTTATAGAAAATGCTTCATTCAGTAACTGCCAATTGCATGGCTTTTGAATGCATGTGGCAAGTTCCCCAAGAGGGCTACGCTGGACTCCAGTAAGTCAGGCACATTTAGAAAGAGGAATGTTTTATAGAGTCTGCTGTAGAATCACAACAGAATGGAATTAGGAATCAATAAAAATAAAAGATTATGAAAAGTTGACTATATCAAAAACAGGCAAAGCAATGCGATACCGAAAGAAATCAGAACGGTGGTTCCCAGGAGACTGAATTAGAGATGAAGGAAACTTCTGGTGATGGGGGTGGAGATAGTTATGTCTTGATGGGTATTGCTCAGAAGTCATTGTATTTTACTCTTAGGTTATTTGCATTTCACTGTGTATACAATTTACCTTGATTTCAAGAAAGTAACAGACCTCCCTCCTGTTACAGACCATGACAATGACCCTCTATGGAGGGTAACCTGTCTTCACTAAGCTTGTTGGCACGAATAGTTATTATGACATTCCCTTTCATACCCAAAGTGTCCTAGTCTATGCAATAAACCTATGGCCACCCTGCCTCCCATGGGCTGCTTCTATGTAGGGCCCAGAAGGCTTGAGATGCTCCAGGTGCCTATTGGAAGCAGGAGAGGTCAAGCCCAAATCCGAGTTGGACATTAGATTGGGCTATTCTGGGAGGGGAGGTGGGCTGGACTTGCTTGAACATTGTTTAGTTTTGGGAGACCCAGATCTCATGAGTTTCATATCCCTTATTTTGAGGCCCCACACCAGGAAATCTGAAGCACGTGTTAAAAACCATGAACTAGCACAAAATAAGATGTAAAACTGACACAAAAGCAACATGGCCTCATGCCCAGGTTGAGCAATAGCAGATCTGAGATTTGAGGGGCCCAGGGAAAGAGAAGAGGCCAGGGCTCAGTGGGGAGGGCCAGCTGAGCAAGTTGTCAGAAAGATGCAGCCCAGAAGCAGCCCCCAGCTGGAGAGACGTTCCTAGGCTCCAGGAAGGATCACACACATGCCTGGGATTGTCAGAAGGGGACACTGTATCCTCCACAGAGAGCAGAGCCTGTGGAGTGGCTTTGGAGACTCAGACAGGGGGATGCAGGGGAAGGGCCCCACTGGCTGCCTGGTGGGCTGGGCCATGTCAGCTGTGCACCCTCCAGGGAGGCTCCAGGGCCTGAGGCATCATGGGAGCTTTGGAGGAAGGAACTTTGGGGGCCGTGGCGCACACACAGGAAAATCCAGCCTGGCACCGTGCAGTGAAAGGAACACAGTATCTGAGAAACCAGGGAGACCCAAGGTAAACGTGTAACAGAGCAGTGGAAGCTCAGGTCCTGGCCCCACTCGGGAGGCCCCCTTGGCACTCGCTCTCCTGAGGTTAGTTTTACAAGAGACAGCAGTGTTCTTCAATGTTCTCGGGTGTGCGGACTGCTTTTAAAGGAAAAACACTTGCAGGTTCCCAGGGAGAATTAAATTATTTGCATTTAAATATTATTTATGCATTTACATTGTATTTAAGCATATGAACATGCAAAAACAGGGGGATAGGTACACATTCCTACCAACTCAGATCCCACTATAAAAACACACTGACAGAATTATATGAACACAATGGATTTATAATTTGTTCAGTGTATTTTGTGCCTGGTTATGATTCGGTTCTCCGCCATCTTCCTCCATTTCTTCATTTCTCATCTTTACCCATTTTATAAGGGGCCAGAATTTCACTTACTTTCACTTGGAAGGAATGCATTATTTACACTGCTTTTTCCTCATTAGTTTATAAACAGATTGAATGCAACTGATAAGGTCATAAACACAATCTCAAATACGGGCATAGAAATTATGTGCTAGTATCAGCATAAGGTTGTTATACATATGCTCTAGGATATGTATCTATGTTCATTTCATTATATTGTCATTGTCTCAGCTTTTACTGAGTAACACTACCCTGAAAATCACATTTACTGGCTCGTAACTCTGTGGATCGGCAGTTTGGACGGAGCTCAGTGGGGTAGTTCTTCTGTTAGTCCTGCCATGGCTTTCTCACACAGCTGCAGTCGGGGGACAGGCCACCTGGGCATTGCTGGGTCCCAGATGGCCTCATGCACTTGTGTGGCAGTTGGCTGGGGGTGACACGTGAGCCATACATGTCCCGTGTCCAGCTTTCCAGCCCTCTCTTCTTCACGTGGCTGCTAGATTCCAGGGGCAGCAAGAGGAGACAAGCCCTCATGGGCAAGCACTTTCCAAGCTGTTGCTGGTGTCATATTTGCCAGTGACTCATGGGCAAAATAGGTTGCATGACAAAGCTCGGTTTCAAGGGGTAGAAAAACAAACTCTACCTCCTAATGGGAGGGAGCATGAAACTTTGTGACCATGTTTTTTTCAATCTTCCAAAGTCATAAAAGCAAGATTTTCAAATTCAAAAAAAATGTCACAGAATATTTGCAGCCCCCTGAAAACCCTTTCTTGGATGCGTGTAATAACTAGCCCTGTGAGGGTGATCCTCTCCCAGGGGGAAGAACAAGCACATCCTGTTGCTCCACCCGTGATGCTGGGCTTTACAATCATGAAGGATTAGACAGCGTTTAGACTCCAGGTGTAGGCTCTAAGGATTAGAATGCTACTACTATGTGCTCATTTGCCAAGTGATCTCAGCAAACGAAGCTACAGGGAAAAAGTCTTTAATTTCTGGATATTGCAAATGGTCCTGGTCTCCACCGCTGGATGAATGACGTCGGTACAGGACGACCTTCTGCTGGGAAGGTCCCCAGTGGTCTGGGCGGCTCCACCGGAGCTGAAAGTCTTCCACACACACGTGGGGAGGAAGGGTCCAAATGCAGCAAGAGCTCAGACGACTCAGGTCACTGATGAGCTGCTGCTAAGACCTCTGTGACATGAAAGGAGAAGCCTTGGAAATTCTGAGGAAGGTGTGGGAGCAAACCACAGCTTCCATGCCACCCAGAAGGTTTGCATCTTTCCTGAGGTCAGGTTAGAGCAGCAGCAGCTGGGTCACAACTCAGGCCAAGAATGTGAAAGACATTCTACAGTCATTGATGGAATTAACAGGTATTTATCATGATTTTTTTCCCATGAGAAAGCCCAACCTCGTGCTGGTTATACAGAAAACCAGTGGTCCTGGCACCGGCTTCACCTGCAGCAAATGTTAGGGGAACTGTTCATCTCCCCCTTGGCCGACATGGCCACATGCCACCCACTGCTCAGGCTCAGATGGGGTGGAGTTGGGAAGAGCTGCGGCATGTGGTATTTAGTTAGTAAACTGGCTGCGTCTAAATGCTTTTAATCACTGGCTGAGCAATTTGATCATATATGTTTGGGTGGAGGTATTTTCCTGTCTCTTGTTCTTCAATCTCTTAAGCTTCTCACATCTCAGTTTTCATCCTGTTTTGTCCATTATTTATTGAAATATTTTCCCAATATACATACAGCTGGAGTCTCCAAAGGGGACTTAAAAGGATCACTTTGCTTCCTCATGGAGAAAGATGGTGGGGGTGGGAGGGCACAGATAGATGCAGGGGCTTTATGAAAGGGTTCTGGGTGATGCTGATGGAGATAAAGAGAATTAGATTGATTTGAATATTTCTGGGTAAAATCAATGGTTTTTGTAGTCATGGATGTGAATGTTCGAAAACAGAGAGACTAGGACCAAACATTCAGGAATCTTGACAGTTCATATTTCTGCAGAAGACAAGCCTGCAAGGAAGTGTGAAGGTAGAAAACCAGAAGAACATGGCATCACAAAAATTAAGGAAAGACTGTGCTTCTCAAAGCGTGGAGAGGTCAGCAGTGAGGCAGGAAACCTTTGTACCTCATCTTCCCACCTCGGCATCTGAACCCGTTCTTCCTTTACCCTTAAGACTTCCAGCCACACCTGCAGCCTTTCTGTCTCGGCCAACTCTTCGTGTCTCTCTCTTTTTCCCCAGCTCCCCCACTCTTTCCTCCCATCTTTATTTTTCCATCTTTCTCTCTTTAATCTCCCTCTTCCTGTCTCCAAAAATCTTTCTCAAAATGTTGTCATGGTTTTTCAAAATCACAGAAGCCTTTCATCCAATTCAAAGTCAATAATGTTTGTAGAAAAAAATCAATAATACAAGATCAAATTAAAAAAATGTAAACTGACAATGAGTAAAGCTGGACAGAATGCAAGTTGTTACTAAAACTGGGCAAGAAATAAATCTTCCCACCTTAAACTGAAGTGCTCAAAACTTGACAGAAAAATTGGACTGGGTAGAAATAACCGATAATGACCACAAAGAAAGACTTCCAGTGGCAGAAACAGCTGTTAAAATCATACTGATTGGGGATTCAGATAGTGATTTTGCTTATAGACTTCCAAATCAGGTGAAGAAAACCGTCCCTAATGGAAATGATTCCAGTAAAATGAAAATGAAAATAAGTGAAAAATATTTAATGTCGAGATATAGAAAGTTGAATGCAGAATTCAGTTTTGTCTAATGGCATTCTGTGCAGGAAATAACCGTCTTACGGTGCCCTTGTAAGTCTGATTTAAATGTTTCTATGCAAACTATCCCCAGGGTACAAACGTCTCTGAAGTCAAAACCTCGTATTGACTCCAATTCGTTGGCACAGTGTTGTGCACAACAGTCTTCTGATTTAAAGTGTTTCTCTCTTTTTCTCCCTTCATTTCTCATTTTGTTTGTATGTGTGCCCTTCATGGCTAACGTACGTGAGTAACTTTTAGAAAGTTACTGTTAACAATCTGGGAAGAGAATCATATTTACTTATGCATATGACATTTTGTATGTAATAGTTGAGAATATTTCTATATGAATAAATAAAAAGTCACTCTTTAAGTGCACAGTATCTTTTTTCTACCTAGACGATTGGTCTAATTTTACTTACATAGATACATTTAAAATTCACAAGTCCAATACTAGAGACAGCCCTCCATGTTTTTTTTAGAGAGCAATATTCTCAGTGAAGTTAAGATTTTATAGTATTATGTGGATTGGTTTTAATTCATGCCTTTATTTTAACAAGAAAAGGACAATAACCTCATGGGCTGCAAGCCTGGGGATTATGTTTTCTTCTCATTTTCTCTGTGATTCCCCATATTATTCTAGGCAAGTCACACTGTCTGGGTCTCCGCTCTCTGGACTTTTGAAGAAGCCAATTGCATTTTTAAGGATCACCCCTCCTCCGAGGTTGTGAAGACCAGAGGTCGTGACTGGCTACCGTCTCTCGAAGATGAACCTTAGACCTGAGCTCTTCAGCACGTTGGAAACCTAGAATCTAAATGCCCAGAGGGCTGGAACTGTGTGCTGGGGTCCACAGGAACTTCCCAAGGTGACTGAGGTAATGTAAGAGTTTTTCCTCATGTTGACTGAATCTGGAGCCTGGTGGATGCGAGTCTTTCTTAGGAGGTGAGGCCAAGGAGAGGGAGGCCCGTTTGGCTCTGTGCAGGTGCCACGTGAAACCGCTCTTGGAGCTGGTACACTGAGATCACTCAGGCAGTGTAAGGACAGATGGAGAGCAGGGGACGGAGAATGGCCAGGACAGCCAGGCAGCTCCCGCAGCAGTGCCGCAGGGGTGGCAGGCTGCACCCTAGGCTTTGTGTCCTCAGCTGTCCCGCACCGTCTTGGGTTTCACCCGGGCTCCTTCCTCGATACAGAATCCCACATTTCATGCTTCTCAAGATTGGAACAGAAACTTCCCCAAACTTGTCCTCCATTATAGAAATGGCACAGCAGCAGGGTCCCAGGGAAACGTGACTGTCCCACCTGGGAGGCCTTATCTCTTAACCGGAGGGCCAGCCAGCGAGTCCGCCAGGGTGCTGCCCTGGCTCTGGAGGCCAGGTTGATAGCACCGCTTCCCCGGGACCGGAAAGAGCATTCCAGGCTGGAAGATGGGCCGCCGAGCAGTCAGCTCTGCCCTGAGCTCTGGGTCCCGTTACTCAGGTGCCTGCCTCCAACAGACGACCCTCTGCCCACCAGCAAGGCCGAGGCAGCAGCTCCCTGCACTAGCTAAGCGCCATTGGTATTCCCTCTGTACCGAGTTTTACTTCTACTTCTCAAGGGGCCAGACAATTTAGAAAAATTCATTCCATATGTTTTGAGAATAAAATTTGTAATTATGACAGAATCCCGAAAAATAAAAAAGTTGGAGGCCACGTGCTCAGGACAGGCCGAAGTCTAGTTACTGACGTATCTTGATGACAGGGAGAAAGGAGCTTCTGTGAATCTAGCCCAGAGGATTTCTTTGAAAGTACAGCTGGCTGGACCTCATAAATATCTATTCTTAGACATATAGCTAAGCTTGCAAATGAAGCTGTTTCCAGGAAAGTTCCCTAAAGGCTCACAAATTCTTTATTTAACTGGAGGAAATGGGCTATTTTGCAGACTATTCATAACTGAAACTTCATATACTGACAGGGGGTGGGAAGTGGATCTGTTTTTCTGACTGGATGAAACTCAGGGTGACGGCAGCTGAGGTGCGCTGGAGCAGGGGAGCTTCGCTCGGCCCGTCCCCACCGCCGGCCGGGGCGCATCCCGCTAACGGGGCTGCGTGTCCTTCCTCTCAGTGCTCGCTGGCCTCCTCTGATCGAGGGGAGCCTGTGGCTACTCGGGAAGGAGACCCTCATCCCCGCATGCGAGGGGTCTCTTCTCTCTCAGGCCCCCACACCCTCGGGCTTGGCCCTCGGTGAGCAGATCCAGTCTTGGGCATCAAAGCTCTCGCCGTATCCTCCCCTTACCTTCGGCACAACGGAATGGTGACTCGGGTGCAGGAGGTGTCTTTAAGTTCTGCTTGCGATTTAACTCCAAATCTGGGCTCCATCTGGTTCAGGCTCAGGATGGAGTCGATTCAAAGAAAAATCCCAAAGAAGTCAAGGCAGCCCACGCCTTCCCATGTCAAACACCACAAGTTAAAAGGAGAGATTCAGACATAGGTTGGACGCGTACAGAGTCTGGGCCCTCCATGGGGATGGGGCAGGTGAGGAAGGTCCCCGGCGGGGCTGTCGTGGGGCACATCCCGCTGGCCCGTGTGAAATACTGAGTCCCAATGCAAATACTTTCCTGTTCTCCAGAGAGAGGCTTTGGGAGGCTATCCCTTTTATTCACCAAACATTTATTGAAAACCTATTATGTACCAGCTCATGTCCCAGGTACAGGAAGTAGAATAGGGATAAAAACATTAAAAATAAATAAAAACATTCCCTTCAATGTTTTTAACTGGAAAGCCTATTTTTAACTGGAAAGATGGACAGTTAAAAAAAAAACTAAATAAAAACTATCAGGAAAAGAGGATGTGAAGTGACCAGGGGCGTGGGGTTCAAGGTTTTAGTTAAATACAGAGGCAAGACCTCATTAAGGTAAACCTGCGAACACAGTGAGGGGGTGAGGAAGGGAGCCGTCCAGATGGGTGCAGACAGAAGAGTCTAGAGCCTCCAAGGAATAAATGCAAAGGTGCTGAGGTGGGAGTGTCACATTTGGGATGCGGGGAGGGAACAAAAGGCTGGAATGAGGGAGCGAGAAGGAAAGAGGGGAAGCAGGGGCAGAGAGGTACAGGGAGCTGGGGACGGGACCGTGGAGACCTGCGAGCAAGGGCTCGGGTTTGCAAGGCTGTGGGCAGGTCAGTGACATCCAGAGGCACATGTTTTAACAGGCCTGAAACAGTTGCCAGGCTGTGGACAGATTTTTCAAAAGCAGAACAAGGAGCCCCGAGAGAAGGGTACTGTGTCACCCAGTGTATGGAGCTACGGCTAATGGAGGCTTGGGGCAAGGTGGGGAAACAGTCAAAGCCTGTATTGATGCGAGGGCAGAACTAAGAGGTTGGAAGTGGGTGGTTTCTGGGCTTGTCACCTGGAAGGAGGAGTTTTCCCTCAGTCAAGATGGGTAAGTTTTGGGGAAAGGGGAGATGAGTCCTGGGCTTTGCCCATGTTAGGGGTGCCCTGTGCACCTGTCATGTCATAGAGAGCATATCATATAGGGAGCTGGGTACATAGGTGTGGATTTCAGGGGAGAGGATTGCAGGGGGCAAGACTTTGGAGCCATCAGCATTTGATGTGAGGGCCGAGAATTTTCTCTCTCATTCACTGCTGATTCAGGACACTCAGCAGAGAACCTAGCCCTCAGCAAGCCCTCTGTAAGGATTTGTTGAATGTAAAGGTACTGTGGTATGCCACCTGGATGGAAGCACTCTCCCCAGCTGGTCAGCTCTCCCAGCCAGCCCTGCCTCCCCGTGTCCTACATGGAGATCTGCTGGGAGCACTCCCCGGTAAACCTCCGGGCACCATGAAGTCTTCAGGTCTGTTTCTGAGAACCGAATCTCACACCCTGAGTGAATCAAAACATGAATGCCCCGGGGCTCAGCTAAATCCATTTCATCAGGAAAATTTTCTCTCCTTCTTTGGAATAAATCCAGTCACCTGTCAGATGCACCCATGGCTCACTGTGCTTTTCTTCCATCACTGCTTGTCTTGTTATTTCTATTATATTCAGTCAATGCTTGTCTCCCAGCCATTGTGCTCCAGGAACTGGGGGCTCTTGCCTGGTGCATAGCAGATATTTGGAAAGTATTGTGAGAATGAGTGAGACTGCCAGCTAAAACCTTGCTGTAGCCAAGCCAGATTCGCCCTGGGCGTGCACACCAGGGATCAGTGCAGAACTCCAGCAGATTTGGGCCTCCTTCCCCTTGGCGGGGGGGGGGGGCCTCTGCTCTAGCCACTGGGGTGGGCTTCAGGTGATCCAGGCTGTGGCTTTTGGGGTCCCCAGCCGGTCCTCCCTTCCTATTTCTCAGCGCATCTCCCCACCCTGCAAAGCTGAAACCTCTGGTGTGAAGAAAAGCAGCAGGCCTAGGACTATGTTTTGCCTGAGGATAAATATTGGAAAAATATACATAAGCAGAGGGAAGAAACAATGATCTTTCTCCAAGGAAAGTGAAGAAACATAAATGATTTGGAATCCAAGAAATCAAAACATAGCGAATCACAGCCAGACTCTGTGTCCACAGAAAAGTAGTAACTCCGGCTCGCCTGGTGCGTGGACATCCTGACAGGTTTTCCCCACTCCTGACAGGTTCCCAGATCCACTTCCAGGCCTGCTTTGTGCAGATGTCCTAATGACAACACTGGTGCATCTCCAAGGCCACAATGCCCTGAGCCATCACGAAGACTGCACAGGAGGTGAGCATGGGCTTAGATGACAGAGCTGACCGATCTAGCTCTGCCTCTGATCGGTGGTGCCACCTGGAAAGGCCTTTCTTGAGACACTTGTTTGGTCCCCTGAATCAAGTTTGCCATCAGCCAAGGGCCCTGTGGTTCTACCTGGATCTGCATGTGCCACCTTGAAGCCCTGGCCCTGGGCTCACCCACCGTCTATGTTTTGCCTCCTCCTGTGGCATTCAGCTTCTTGGGATCCACCAATACTGTACGTGCAGGGCACCCGCCAGGCCTGTCACTGCATCTGAGCTTCACAAACACCTGTAAGGCAGGTGATCCATCATCATCGCACAGACTCAGAGACTGAGGATTCTGGACATGAAGCAACACTCCCACGGCCACCCAGCGAGGACGAGATGAGCCACCACTCAGTGCCGGGGGGGTGACACCAGCGAAGGGGACTTGAACATCTGTGACTTACTCACTCCGGACAGCACCTGGTGTTGGCTGCTTTAGTGCGTTACCTCCAATCCCCACAACCATCTTGAGGGAGTTGAGCTTTATTGTGTTCATTAGAGATGAGGACATCAAGGTTTGGAGCAAATAAATGGTGTATCTGAGACCACACAGTGTTGACTGGTGGAGACGGTGTTTGTGTGTTCTGGGCCCAAAGGCCTTGTTCTTTGCCAATGAGCATTATGGCATCGGAACTTCCACTCCAGCCAGGGAGGCGCCCCGGCCCCAGCAGGAGAGGAGCGCCTCCGCTGGGACAGCACGCTCAATGGGCCGCACCCATTCCTGACTTTAGACTTCCCCGAACTATTGTCCAAGCAAGGCTTCAAACTGAAGAATTCAATGCCTCCACATCAGGGTATCTGGAAGTTATGGGCTCTGGTGTAACCAAATCAGCATTGAAAGAAAGCCTCTACCTCTCTGTGCATAATGCTTCCCGTGACCACAGAGCCCTTAGAAGGGTCGCCGGGGCTCACCAGAGATCTACAGCAGTTTGTTGTCCCTTGAACAAGGCAACCACCCCACAAGCCAGATCTCTCACGTTGCCGGGCTTGCAGAGCTCGTGTGTGTGCTCTGCTGACCACAGGCCAGTCCGTTTCAAAAGCACCTCTGTTCACAAACCACCATGAATCACACGGGCATGTTCTAAGGGAATTGCTGTGGAATAGTCCATTAGCACCACGGTGACATAATTACCCTGAGAATCTTATTTTGGTGCCAAATTCTCACCATATTATCAAAGATGTGTTTTGGATAAGAAAGTACTTGGGGTGAGTTTAGAAGAGAAAGAGCAACAGAAGGAGGCAGCACCTGCCCTGGCTCTGCAGCTCCTAGGAAGGGAAAGTCGGAAAGCGACGTTAGCTGCCATACCCCTCTGCCAGCAGAGGGCCAGGTGGTCAGGGAGGGAAAGGGCTAGCGAGGAAGGCTGTGGTTCCTGGAGCCAAGCAAACAGGCCCAGCCTGGAGGAGCACCCCGTCGGCACGTGGGGATGCACACCTTTGAAGGCCCAGGGACGTTAGGTAATGAGAACATTCTGTGTCAGTCCATTGACTCGTTATTCCTGTGTTTGGACAACTAGACCAGGACAGGACTGACTTCACCCACTGGACAGACACTTGCATCTGTCAAACACAAACAACCCAGCAGGCGCAAAGCATTATCTCCAGTTCTCCAGGTGGGCTTTGTGCTTTGGGCAGAATGATGGTTTGGATGACGCTCCACAGCTATTCCCTCGCTTCTCCTGTGCAGCTCCAGGGAGGGTGTATTCCTGCATCACCTAGGATATTGGCCTTGACTACAGGACATGCTTTGGCCAGCAGAGTGTGAGAAGATGTGAAATGAGCACAAACCTTCAATGTGCTTATTTCAATGCGGTTTGGCTTATCTCGTATGCGCTGAGATCTGCCATTCAAAGAGCTTTCCTTTGAAAGGTGGCTGCTGCCTCTCCAGCTTGAACCCCAGAACAAGGCGTGTGCAGCAGACCTGAGCTCACCCCAAAACTGGGAGCCAAGCCCAGGTGACCCACAGCCTGAAAGAGAGCAGCTCACTGAGTCCACGGCTGACCAGCTTCGCTGCATCAACAGGTAGTTTCACGAGTATGAGGGTACATACTTGTAATAAGCTATTGCATTGGAGAGTGGCTTGTTATGCAGCATTACTGTGGCATTAGCTAGCTGATACAGAATGGTTTGTAATTAACCAAAGTCAAGGAGAAGTCTGACTCCGTGCATTTGGATTTGCCCATCTCCAAATCCCATGGTCTTCTGGTTGCACCACCTACAGCAAGCAGCATAGAAGTGGGAAATCAGGACAAATTTGGAGTAGTACTGAAACTTACAAAAGGATCAAAGACAAAAGAAGAACATTACATAGGAACTTATTCAGGAGAAGGCTTTGTTGACAAATGGATTTACAGAAGATGTTGGATATGAATGTTTTGGCTCAACTGACTGAAAAAATTACACCCATGCTAATTCATGTGCTTCATCTGTGAACCTAAAATGTTTTGATATGTATTTCCCCCTGAAATGTCAACTTGGCAAATTTTGTCAACTTGGCAAAATACTTATTTTCAAAGCTGTAGATAAAATCCACAAGCTTCAGTGTAAAAATAGTAATATTTTACAGAAGTAAGGAAATTACAAAACATGGTATCACATAGGATCTATCTGTCCTGCTGCCAGGAGTCGTGATGGACAGATCCCCAGTCCCATGCCCTTCCCATGACATCCTGTGGAGTGGCAGTGTGGGCGGGAGATGGTGAACTGCCATGTGCCAGAAGTGACTGGTTTGAATTTGCATTTTTGCCCATTTGCCGGACACTTTACTCTGCTCATGAGAGAAATTAAGGAAATGCAGTGAATTAAATAAGAGAATTAAGGAAAGTCTTCAAATTCCATATGGGATTTTGGGGAAGGGGGGTCAAATTTCCATCCTCTTTATCACTTCAAGAATAAATTTATTGATACAAGCAAAAATGTTTTAAATGCCTTTTTTGTTTTTAGCAAAAAGGTCCTGAGTCATGGTAGAAAAACAGAGGCCCTTAATTTTTACTTCGGTTTTTTATTCCTTTGGGAAATGCTATGTGTACATATTCTTAAGCATCCTATGAATTTTTTAAAGAGACTTTTCCAGTCCAAACAAGAAATTAAAAAATAACTCCTGTACTCTACAATTTCTGGATTTCTATCACTAAGACTCAGTTCTCTGGAGGGACTGAAGTGGAATCGGCATGTATATTGGCTAAGCATACGTGACAAGTACCGCATGCTCCATGTACACACTTAGAAGTCATCATAACAGCCTTCGAGTTCTGCTGTATAATTTGCAGTTTGCACAGAAATTAAGTTACTTTCCCAAAGACATAGCTAATAAGTGGTGGAGCTCAGGATTGAACCCAACTGTGTCTGGCTCCAAATTCCATGCATTTTCCACAACTCCAGACTGCCTCCTCCCTGGCCAGTTCCTCCGCATGGAGTCGAGGAGTCAGCAGGAATGACTTGAGCCTTTTAGCAAGAAGACGGAGCTTGCTGCTTGCGTGGGGGGCAGGTTTATGGTACAGTAAGGCCCTCAAGCTCAAACTGCCTCTCCATCACTTATCTGGATTTTATCCGGTTCATCTCCACCCACTCTTGTCTGTTTTCAGTTTAGAGGTGGTTTTTTTTTCTTTTTTTTTTACTAGCTTATCTAGTGGAGGGATGTGTGTAAGACTCAGTCAATTTTCCTTTCAGTTAGAAGTCAAACTAAAACCTAGGTGTTTAGAGACGGGGAATTTATGGGGAAAGAAGTTAAACAATCGTGATGGAAGTTTGGAGGTTTTACTTTTCCCTTCTGTGCTTGCCTTTCACTGAGAGAATTACTCATGATTTAGCTGCATCATCATGGAGACAGATTTTTTTTAATTAGCCTCAGCTGATTCAGCTTGGAGGGGGAAATCTGGTATTTCTTATAATGAATTTTTCCCAACAGAACGCCAGTGGCAGTGGCAGCTATGTCAAATCATCAATGACTTGGCAAAGACTATGAATAAAATGAACATTTCAGCATTTTTCTCTGACAACATCTGCCACCACTCTCTGTTATTCCCCTGATGATAATGGGCACGCGCTCAGGCCAAGGATTAGGGATCATTGCTGGTCATTCTCCTCCTTCTGTCCTTGGCATCCGGTACATTGCCCACCCTCTAGGTCGGTCTCCAAAATCTCATCCCTCTTTACTTCTCGCCTTTGCTGAGGCCGCCTCTGTGGTCCCTGCGGCCATCGCCGCGTCCCTGGATGAGCTGGGCATTGGCAATAGTGACATCAGAGAAACAGGCTTCAACAGGGACAGTGACGCAAAGCTACATGTATGGACACACGGGGAATTCAGCGCCGTGTCAGAATCCCATGCCTGGTCTTTCAGGACAGACCGCAGACAGCGGCAAGGCTTTGCTCCGCAGCGCCTGAGAGAGGGAGCTCCATCCTCCCACTGGGCACGGGGCACCTTGGCCCACTGCTGTCTGGGGGAGACGGTCAAGGAGCCGGGCGCCTCCAGGCCAGCCACGCTCTATGTAAAGCTGCCTTCCAAGCCCAAGGGCCTCCACTGAGAGGCCTTGTGACTGGAAACGTCAGCTGAGGCGCTCTCGCCCACTCTGACCTGGTGCTTCACCCCCACGCCTCGGCCTCTCCCTCACGGGAGCCTGTGGACCCATAAAGAGGCCAGGCTCTGGGCAGGGAGGCGATTCCCGGTGTGCTGGGTCTGCCGGCCGTTGCCCAGAGCCTTTCCGTGGGGAGAGCAGAGCATGGGGCCCGGCCTCTACTTGCCTGCTGCTCGCACGCTGCGGTTGGGGGTAAATGCTCGGCGGCTCTTTCACTTCAGCTCAGTGCCCTGATTAACCACCTCAGCCCAGCACGGGGGTCTACACAGTAACCAGGATCCCTGTTCTACACTACAGATGTGGTCCAAAGACCCTGCACAGTCTGGACCCCACCACCCCTGCCCATCCTTCACATCCCAGCCTAGATGGCACCTGTCAGAGCGCCAGGTGAGCAGGACCGGGGAGCCCTGGCCCTTCTTAGTGAGTCACCACTCGCATGATCACCGCCTGTCACTGTCTTGTTTACGATCTGTGTCCCCGGCCGGAGGAGAAGCTGCGAGCGCGCAGAGGGCAGGCAGGCCGCGTTCACCGTGTCCCTGGCGCCTGGCGCAAGGACAGACTGCACGTGTGATTGTGGAGTGAATGTCGCTCCTGCTGTTTGTTTGGTGGTGAGGTGCCCTGGGTCCTTTTCCCAGCATGAGCTGGATCCAGATGGGGAATAAATCCTAAAACACCAAAGGCTAAGGCAGAAGGGCCATCAGCCCCATCAGTGGAACTTACCTTACCTGCATGTGACGCACGGGAGGTCTGAAGGGATCGTGTGATGCTTTACAAGACAGACAGACAGGGACAGAGTTTGCGTCTTCATTATGCTGCTTTGTTGTTACCATTACAGATCCCTGACCAACGAGTAAGTGCTATGCTGGCAGGACTCTGCCTGGTTGTTTTTGTTTTTGTTTCTGTTTTATTTTTGCTGCTGTTTCCTCACTGCCTGGAACCATACCTGGTGTCTAATGGGTAACCCACAAATATTTGGAGAGACCGGAGAAATGTTGGAACTCCTAGAGCCCCTCGCCATCTGAGGTCTCCGAGGGCACAGAGAGATGGAAATGAGCGGTCCTCCACCACACAGCGCTGTTCGGGAGGCAGGGCTGTGCGTGAGCAGGGTGGGTGCAGTACCTGGCCTCCATGCTACCCCCGCCCCACCACACCGAGGGGGACTCTTCTCCTGAGCATGGAGGAGCTTCAAAGTCTGAAGTCGACACTACGTGGGCCTCACCCCCTCCCTTCGATCCCTCTTATATCCATCCGACCCCTGCTTGTCTCACTAGTTAGCACCGGCTGCCCCTCCAAATGTGCTGGCAGGAGACGCAGCACGGAGGGATGGAGAGGCTAACAAAGGTGAACTCGGCTTTGTCCTACTTAACTGCCCTCCTTTTTCTCCTCTTTTCTACACAAGTACAAAATTTGGGGTAAGACTCAGCCTGGGAAAGTCCAGAGAATTGAGCTGACGATCCTGGGCCTGAGTCACTCCAGCAGCATCTCCGTGCACAAGTGGAGGGGCCAGGGACCTGGACTTCCTGGTCTCCTTCCTGCTGGAGGAATGCACACTGCCAGTGCGTAGCTGGGACCTGGGAACTCTCTGGAAGGATCCGTTCAGCCCACTTCAGTGGGAACACTGTCTTCCCTGCAGCTTCAATGATAATCATTCAAGTTTCTAGAAAGTTCTATGGTCTGCTTTTCTGCACAGGCCTCACAAGACTGTTATAAAGGCTTATTTGGCTTAGGGGAATAAAACCAACTTTAAATGCAACCGCAACTTTTCCATTTCTCACTGACCTGAATTAGTTTGGCCAAGACTGACTCACAACTCTTGAGCATTCAAATTTTGGGGGAAGAAAAGGAAAGTAATCAGAAAACACTCACCCATCTTGCCCTCCTCTGACTAATTCTGAAACTGTGGGAAATAGAACTGGTGGTCCCAGTTGGTCTGGCCCTTCTGTGTGGGGGCGCCCCACAACCAGGAAGCTGTGGGCAGATGGGATGTCCAGGGCCGTGGGCAGCCCCGGGATTCAGTCACCCCACTTGCTGCCTCTTGGCCACAGACATTTGGCTCTTGTCACTGTCCCCAAAATGAGCCACGCTCAGAATCCCATGGAAGCCGTGGTGGCTCCGAGCTCTGGAAGTCCCCTTGGCCGGGACATTCATTCCCGACTGTGCACCTTCCTCCACTTGCAAGTGACGGGAACGTCACCCTGGGGGTTGCAGCCACGAGCTAAGGACTGCTGACCTCAGGAATAGCTATTTTTACTTTTGAAGATTATCAACCAGAGAATGGGAGTATTTATATTGTTGGCATTTGAATTAAGAGCTAACTGGTCTTCTGGGAACACCATGGGTTATCCTGTTAACTCTGGGAATCAGACAATATTTTCTCAGCTCCCTTTCTAAAGGCTCCCAGGAAATTGAGCCCTAGCAGATGAAGGGACAAAGGGTCGGTTGCCTGGGTCTCAGGGTGAGGGAGAAAGTTAAAGGCAGCAGACTCGGATGGCTTTGCCCTTGACACGAGGGAAAGCAGTGCGCCATGCATCTTCCATGAAGCTCAGAATTAGCTTGAGGCCCTGAGCCCACGGGCCTCAGATGGGAAGCCCATATGCACAGGTACTTACAGATTCATCCCAATTCCACCTGTCACTCCTAAGATCCCCAAAGGCCAGGAGCGCCCTCTCCTTGATCACCAGCAGTTCTCAGCGGGTCTCCCCCTCACACCCATGCCTCCTCGCCATGCCGTGGGTAGACTGGGAAATGGCATCTTACTGTACGGAACCTGAGAGCCACCAAAGAAAACGCAGATCTAATGCAGCTCCTCCCGCGGGCCGCATCAACCACAGGCACCATCAGCAGCCCCAGAAGCCCTAGCTCAGTCCGGCGGAAAGCTGGGTCCACAGAGGCTGCTTCCCAGCCTTCACTCCTGCTTCTCAAGGGTCCGGCCGTTTGCTCCACCACCTGCTCCGTCATCTGCACATAACTTCATTGCTTCTGTGTCATGAGACTGCAGGAGAGGGTGTTTCCTTTAACACATTTAGCCACTCATCCAGGTTCAGACGGACCGGAAGACTCCAGAGCCCATGTGGCTAGGCTCCTGGGAACGTCAGCAGGAGAATCCCACAGTGGAGAATCCCTCCTGGCCTGGGCTGGATGCCCTGCAGAGGGAGAGCTCAGTCCCACTCCTGTTTGCTGTCTTTCTTCCTGACCTCTCAGTTTTGACACGGACTTTTTTTCTTATGTCCCCACCACCCTCCCCTTAAAGGCAAGTGATTGCCAGAGCCCCGCCCTTGGACTGTTCTGTGTGAGCCCTGTGTTGGTGTCCTGTGGCTGCTGTGATAAGTTACCACGTGGGGTGGCATAAAATAACACGCATCTATTCTCTTAGCATTCTGGAGGCTGGGAGTCCAAAATCAGTATCACTGGGCCAAAACCAAGGTGTCAGCAGGTCTGCCCTCCCTGTGGGGGTCCAGGGAAGAGCCCCTTCCTTCCGTCTGTCAATTTCTGGTGGCTGCGGCCATCCTTGGCTTATGACTCCATCACTCTGAGCTCTGCCTCAGTGGGCACGTTGACTTCCCCTCTGCTGTGTGTCAGGTGCCCCTCTCCCTCCCTCTCACAAGGACACACACGATGGTCCTTCGGGCCCGCTGCAAAGTCCAGGATGATCTTGCATCTCAGAATCCTTAATGTAGTCACATGTGCAATGACTTTTTTTGCACATAAACTAACATTCAAAGGTCTCGGGGATTAAGATGTGGCTGTCTTTGGGGAGCCATTTTTCAGCTAATCTCAACTTTATCTCCATAGCTTCCCCTTCTGGGCTTTATATTGAACTTCAGATCTAAGTCCTAACATCAGCCCTCCAGACACACAAGGTCAGGGAGGAAAGGGCCTGGTGTGCCGTGACCACCCCTGTAGACTTGCCTTCTGAGGCGTATGATCTGACCCCCGGTGGCCCAGTGACCCAGGAGGGCCAGGAAGGCCCTGTTTTGTGCCTGGGCCAAGCCAGGCTGCACCCACTCAGTGCAGGGCGCCTGACCTCGGCAGGGAAGCTTGGAGCAGCGGCCCAGATGTTTGGTGCATTCGGCGTGGTCTGCACACCCCGTTTCCTTGCTTTGTTTTTCTAGTGTCTGTTCAGTGGCCCAGGTGGCTGGAGCCGTCTGCAGGCTCTGTTCTGGCCTGAGCATCCCATGTGGAAGCGTTTCCTTGCTCTGGCACATCTGGAGAGAGGGCCTCTCACCATGAGCGGCGACTCTCTTGATACAAGACATAACAGAAGGCCCTGGGAGAAAAAAAGATCAGAGGGAGCAATAAAAAAATAACTCCTAGGACGGAGTCTCTGTCAGGATGGAAGCATCGAGGAGTCACACGCAATGGTCGGCCTCCAGCTGGTGTCACCTGTGCCTCGTGAAGATGTGTCTCCCCGGGTGCGGGGCCCACCCAGGCGTTGTAAGTGGAGGTCGTCTCTTGTAAGCACCGGACAACATCCGGATCTTCAGCTCTGGGGCTCAGCCACTTGCCAGGAAATGAAGTATTCTTTAAGGAAGGGGCTTTGGCCATATGCATGCGGGCGTGGGAGAGGTCTCCGAGCCTCAGCGGAGGCCTGCGAAGCTCCCAGGTTCTATGGGACTTCTGGGAATCCATGTCAGGAAGCAGCGGCTGCGTTGGACAGCGTAGGAAGCTGGAGTCATATGACAAAAGGAAGCCAGTGAAGCCAGGAGATCACCTCACCGGTGTCATTAGACCCGCCGCCCCTTTGCCTTAGCAGAATCTAATGTTGTCTCAGAAGGAAATGGAAAATTCTTACCATTAAGCTTCATTTTGATTGTTCCAGAAATTTTGCATGAATGTGACCAAAACACTTGCTGTCGTACTTCACCAACTCTGGGTTCCTCAATTCTAATTCCTTGCTAACAGAGCCCACCATTAACTAGCTCCTCACGGGAAAAATCACAAAACCCAGAGCTGAAAAGCAGTCGTTATCATCTGTGCGTTCGGTCCAACACCACGCTTGCACAGCTGGCCTCCGCGGCCCCACCCTCTGGGAGGCCATCATAAAACCCTTGTGACTCAAGGCCTTTTCTCTCTGCTTGCCTGTGTTCTGCCGCACAACAGTGCTACGGCGACCCACGGTCCCCAGAGGCAGAGAATACCGTTCTAAATTCTACTTTAAAAGTCAAAATGCATGCCCTGCAGGATTCTCATTCTTTCCAGAAGAATCCTACTTTATGTTGCTTGTTTCTCACTGATTAATTCTTAATGATCATAAAATAAATCAAAATGTGTCAAAGTGTAGAGTCTAATTTCCACAGTATGGATTCTTTGCCAACACTAATTTGACGTCTTACAGGCAATTACCAAAGAGTAGTAGTGAGTAAGTAGGGAATCGCCCCACGGCGTCTGCCCGGCAGGGTGGCTGACTTCATGAAAAAGCCAAGAACGGTGGCCAGCCAAGGAGCTCCAATCCCATCGAGGATTGAAACAAATCAGAAGCTGTTTTGATAATTGGTTGTCCCAAAAGGAAGAAACCCATAAATCTGGGTGGAGAGGAAGAATGTTTCATGCTATTTCAAAGTGAAATCTATTTGAATTGGCTGGGCTTTCTGAGGTTGGCTAGACTTTGCAACTCCAAGGGCTGGAACATGACTGTCCCATTGTTAAGAAGCAGCGATAACACCTACCAAAATCCGGAGCTTTGCAGCGATCCACAGACTGTGGTCCAGGTACATGAAGGTCCAAAGGAAAGGTCTTTGTTCCTCTTCTTCCCAGCCACAAGCCTATTCCTTCGGGTTACTTTTAGAAAACTCTGGGAAGACTTAGAAGGGGATTATTCAGGTCTGGGACCCGAGCCGCTGTCCCTTCTCCTCCACCCTGGGGACAGTATCTGCTGGTCCAGCTCTGAACACCATCTCCCCTGGAGTGGCTGGGGTTTCCACCCAGAGATGGCTCTCAGCCGCAGCTGCCCGGAACAATCATCTGGGGAGTCCAGTTGCTGTGGCCAGGGCCGCACTCCCAGCATTTTCAGTTTACTTGGTGTGAGATTTTGAAAACTCCCAGGTGATCTTCAAGTAGAGCCACAGTCAAGACCCA
Source organism: Phataginus tricuspis (assembly GCA_029783875.1). NCBI lineage: Eukaryota > Metazoa > Chordata > Mammalia > Pholidota > Manidae > Phataginus > Phataginus tricuspis. The sequence goes on from JAQQAC010019064.1 coordinate 23,448,043, forward strand.
CGAGTCCTGGACTCTCCCTCCATGGCCTCAGAGCAGATGGCTTTTCCTGTTACGATACCATATTGTCCCACTTGCCCTGGATGAGGGCATATAGGACCTTGTTGTTACCCTCAGCTCCATGTTGTCAGCAGGGCCTGAACTGGCCCAGGGACTCTCCTGGCATGTGTACAGTGCTGGGTCCCTTATACTTGAAGAGAATTCGACTAAAGATGGGATCTTAGTCTGTTCCGGCTGCTATAGCAAAAATACCATAGACGTGGGGGGGCTTACACAGCAAACACTTATTTTTCCCAATCCCGGAGGCTGGAAGTCCAAGGTCAAGCTGCAGGCAGGTGTGGTATCTGGGGAAGGCCCTCCTCCTGGCTCACAGGTGGCCGTCTTCTTGCTGTGTCCTCACCTGGTGGAGGGGGCGGGAGTCTCGGGGGTCCCATTTGTAAGGGCACTGATCCCATTCAGGAGGGCCCCACCCTGAGCTAATCACCTCCCGAAGTCCCCCCTCCTAATACCGCCACCTTGGGAGTTAGGGTTTCCATATAGGAATTTGGGGAGGGACACAAACACTGCCTCCATAACGGATGGGCTCTCAAAGCGCTCCTGGGACAGCCTGTCAAGCTGCCAGCTGCTGCCTCCTGACAGCGAGGGAGCAGAAGAGATAAGGGACGAAGGAGAAGTAAGCAGTGCTGGTTAACAAATGTGAAGTGGCTGTGAAACCCTTTTGTGGGGCATGATCCTGATACATTGGAGGGACCCCTGCTAAAGAAAAGCAATATAAAATCAGGAATGTTGAAAGAAGAATACGCCCAAGGGGTGAGAGCCCTGAACCTCCGGCCCGAGCTCTGTGAGCTGTCTGTGAACTCGTCTTGGCTGAAATAAATGAGTGGCGCTGCGGTGCGGCGGAGCGCGGCGGTTGTTGGACAGCTGGAGCTGACGCACACTTCACACAGGGAGATGTTTGTAAATATTCATTTGAATTAAAAGGGTCACAGACAGCATGGAAAGCCCTGCCCTGTTTGTATAAAACCTTCTATGCGCTCACATTAGAGTGTCTTTAAAGTCGAACAGAAAAACCAATGATGGTGTCCTCTGAGCTGCGGGACCTCAGGCCTCCAGAGGGAAGCCACGGAACAGGCAAGGGGGCCGCCCAGCAGGGCTGCGCAGCGGAGCAGTGGTGCTGTGACCACGGCACCCTCAGAGCCGGGCTCCACATGTGGCTGGAGGGGCGGCCTGCATGTCCAGAAAAAGCAGATGCAAAACTCCTTGCAAACTGCCTGTGAAGTTGCTCCATATGAAGCTTGAATAATCTCTCTTTTTCAGACTCTTTTTTGGAAGCAGGAGAGGTAGCACCCTTCAGACAATTACATACCATCAGTATACACTATACCACGAACATATCCTAACGATTTAAATTATTCGCATGTGAGCTACCATTCACACCCATGTGTCCTTACAGACTCTACAGGAGGCTTCGGGAGATGTTTTCCTATCAGAGAGGGAAGAGGTGGTGAGCGGGAAGGAGCAGAGACTCTGACAACGGGGCTTCCGCACGGCACATTCCCGGAGAGACGTCTGGCCGGGGGCAGGTGGTACCTTTTGGATTTTCATGGTGTTACCCTCAGTTTGTCTCACCCTGAACAGAATCCGGCAGCATCCCGCTCCCGCCGCCACCGTCCTGCCGGCATCAGAAGGCTTGCTCTCCCCCACCGCGGGCACGCCCCTGCCCCGTGCGAGCTGCCTCCGGGAGCCTAGGGCCTTCCTCATGTCGCTTGGAACTTGGAGGACAGTTCTTCCCAGTGTGTTATGTCACTAGTGAAGTGTCTGCAGAACAAAGCCTGTGCCTTGGGAAGACCCTCCTGGTTTGGTGTGATGCGGCCTCTGACCGCCACGGGCCTCAGGAGGAGGGCAGTCGAAGCATCACATGCCTACGGTGCCGTGAGAGTGGGGAGCTTGGGGTGCCCTGAGCAGGAAGCACCACTCTGTCCCGATGCCAGGACACGCTTCAGTAGGATGCTGGCTGATTTCCACATTCAGAAAAATGTACAGACGCTGGTTTTATCCGCTGCTAGGATATACACACGAGCCGTGGCAGAGAAACTCAAGAGGCAGTTCTTATAAACCCAGCCCCCCACAGAAAGGAAATGATCTCTGAAAAGTGCAAACATCTGCTGACCGGGCCAATAAGGTATGTGTATGCACGGCAGGGCTGTTCCCGCCACAAACTCTCAACTGTCCCTACAGCTGTCTCCGTAGGCTCCTCATAGGCATCACTACTGCCCCGCATCTTGGCAAACTATCTCAATTGTTTTATTTTTTTCAGTAGTAATCGTGCTCCCCACGCACATGGCCTGGATTAGCGGGCACACACATGCTCCAAACCTAATGCCATTTGTGGCTTTTGCTTTTATTTTCCCTTTATGGGACTGGAAAAATTTTAGCATCCAGCCTGGAGATGGTTTGTCTTTGTTATTCTGGCAGCCCCAGGGCAGAGCTGGCAAAGCGGGGGGAAGACAGCAAAGATTCTCATGACTGCTGGCCCCAGGCCCAGTCTCCCTTGTGTCCCCATCTCCCCTTGGCAGAGGTCCTCATCTGCCTTTTTAACAGCGCTCTGAATCCTGTGTAGACATATCCCCCCGCGAGCAGCTGAGGAATCAATGTGTTCAAGCCTTGGAGGGAAAGAGTACAGTGTGAGCAAGGTTGTGCATTCTGAGACAGATTGCAGACATGAAAATATTTGACACCAAATATGGTGATGGCATGGGAGGGGTTTCTCAGCACCCCCATGGAGGGAAACACCTAGTGGTGATCAGGGACACCCTTTGATGGCACCCTCTGGAATGTGCACCCTAGGAAAAGGCTTGCTGTGTTTCAGGGTGATTCCTTCTAGAGAAAGGTAGATAATCCTCACCACCACTTTGACCCTCTTATCTTTCACCTAGACTAAATCACTAAATAAGTACATTTTCTTTTAGGAGAAGTAATACAATGCCAACTCTGGAGGGGGTGCTGTTTTTGGAATATGACACATAATAAGAGAAAGTCAAGCAGTCATCAACGGGCGTGGAAGAGTGGCTAATGGAATAGAAGGTTCTTTGCGAGAATGCCACCTAAGACCAAGATTAGAAAGGAGAATCATGCTCTCCATGCCAGGGTATGCTGGCAGTGGGTTCTGAGCCATCTGTGACAGTTAATCAAGGATGTCTCTAAGCAGGGAATCTCGATCTATGAGCACATAAGATGCAAGTAACTTGAATAGTGTGCTGATTAAACCTGTAGCGTGTCAGTGAAATTAGATCTGAATGCTGCTAAGTAAAGGAAATGCAAGGCTATTGCATCGCCACACATGGTCAACCAATATAATTAGTTGCACACTGAACCTTCTAAGTCAGCCGTTCTTCATTTGGAAGTAGTTCCATGTGCCAGGCTTTGCACCAGGCACTGATGGGCATGCATACACATAGGGCAATAAAACTTGCAATTTGCTCCACTTTGTCAAGATACAGGCATGGCCTTTTTCCTTTGTTTCCAAATAATCGCTCTGATCATCATCCTTCCTATTGTATACTTGATACACTCTTCCCTCTTCCAATTTAATCCCAGAATTCAGTCCAAAATGACTACAAGCTTGAGCTCAAAGACTCAGCAGGAAAACACACAGAGCCTATCATTCTACTTCCACACAAGTGTGATCACTGGAGCAGATACCACTCAACTTCCTAGGGGTAGAGATGGACAAAAAATAAGTCATTAACTTACTTCTAATTCAATCATGAATAGAAAATACTAAGGAAGAAAAATACAGTAAAGAAGGAAGATACCAAGGGGCGGGGGAGGGTCTTAAGTAAGGCATGAAGGAAGCGAGGGGCTGTCCTGCAAACACAGCTGAGGACAGAGCACTCTAGTCAGGAAGAGTAAACAGCAAAAAGGCCCATCTAGGGAGAGGGCCAGGCTCATGTGGCTGGAGGCACCTGACCAGGGAGGCAGAGAGGTAGTGAAGGTCATTTGTTGTTCCCTCTCAGTTCCCAGCTTTGGGCATGAAATCACAGGCCCTGGGGCAGAGCAGCAGGCACAGGGGCTGCCAGCTTTAGTCAGCATCCCCTTCCGTGGCAAATCCTTAGGACGATTATCTCCCAGACCTCCCCTTCTCAATGGCAAATTTTAAAAATATTTTTCAAGGTATGTATTATTATCCTTGTTTTATAAAAGATACATACAAAGTTCACATAAATTCAATAATTTGCCTAAGTAATAAGTAGTAAAGGAGGGTTTAAAATCTAAATCAACATACTGTCTTTCCAATCCCCCAGCCTTGTCTTACTCTAAAGAAGGTCAAAGTCCAAGAAGCAAAAGACACATATGAAAAGCACACTAAAAAAGGAAATAACACCCACTGTACTCAGGGGCAGAGGTTTTACAACCCTTTCTGGAACCTCAGGCTAAACAAGGATGAATTCTACAGAACTGGGTCAGGAATGGCTTCCATGAAGGGGTGACATATGAAAGAAGCCTTGAAGAACAAGGCAAAGACGCCCACTTCCACCACTTCCAGTGAGAATGTACTGGTGGCCCTAGCCATCACAATAAGGCAAGAAAAAGAAATAGAAGGTTTAAAAACCATGGAGGAAGAGGTGAATACGTACAAGTGGAATGGCCTCAGAAGTGTCCCGGCAGAGATTGAGGAGGAGAGGGCATTCATCCACCTGCTGCTGCCCCCCGTTTGTTCACAGATATCCCTGGTGGCCCCGCCTGCTGCCACCCTCAGAACTAGTTCTGCACACAGCCGAGCAAACTCCCAGAGCATGGGAGAAAGCCTCCAGAAGAAAAGAAAAGGGGTAGAGGAGCTTGAGGTGGGAAGCCGTCAGTATGCGGCGAACCATCCACAGCTGTAGGTGGGCTTAGAAGGTAGAGGCCATCACCCCAGTGACTGTGGCCTCACACCACTAATTAATGTCACGTTGGGTGTTAGCCACTCATAAAAATTAAATGAAGAGAAGACGTAAATATTAGAATGAAGTATTCCATTTTTTATAAATGTTGTTATAGAATTCCTACAAAGTAAAACAAGAACTGAACATTTAACTAGTCAACAAATAAGTTCAGCATGGTGTCCAGTTAAAACTAATAATCCCCAATAGCTTTCCTACATTTCATCAGTGGCAATCTTGAAAATACAAGGAGAGAGAATCTATCCACAATAGAAGTGAAATATAAAAGAGTTATATACATACACTCACTAAAAGTCACCATCCTGGTTTTCCTTTCGCTCTATATGGTAAGTACTGTACCCAATATACATTTAAAATATGTCTGTACTCTGTATTTATTCTGTATTCTGGCTTTGTTTCCCTAAAACAGAATTATATATGAGGCCCCCCAAGCTTCAATTTCTCTAGTCAGTTATCTTCTTTTTCCACGGATTAGATTATTTGTACTCATCCTAGCCCTGTTAGGCAGCTACAAATAGCAACTATGTCCTGCTCTTACTCTTTTGAGAGAACTTGTCTCTATCTTTGATACCCAAGTTCAATTTCAGTTAGTGTGCAAAACTGGCTGAATCAGGAGGTCCTTTCCTCAGCAACACAATCTCTTGGGATAAAAATTAGATCCTGTGCAGCCTGCAGACATTCTCCCATGCACGGTGAATGTATTTCCCTACATTTCAATCCACCAATTTATTGAGAGCTTTGAAAATACCAGATGCCCTATTTTTTTTAATCTGGTATTTTTATTCGATTAAATAGATTTTGTAGCAGGGATATCATATGGAGAAAACATGGCAAAATAAACAGAAGCCCCTCAGTCACCTTAATTGAGTAAAAGGTACAAATCATATATGCATTTGAAGTAAGCCATTGTAATTATATGAAAATAAGTAGATGAAAAAGAAATTTCAGAGTGAGTCTGCCTGTTCTCCCACAGGCCAGTGTGATGGTGTGCGTACTCCTGAAGGTGAAGGGGGGTCACCAACTGTTGTCCCCACAGTTGGTCTTGGTCCCAGTATGACAGCTCTGTCCTAATCTCAAAATGTGAACATCTCACTGTACTGGAATGTGCACGTTTAATATATTTTTCAAGCTCTATGCCCCTTTATATGACTAATTGCTTCACTTGATGTTCAGCCTTAGAGAAATAAGTGACTATGTGGAATGAACCCACTGAGAAAAGAAGTGTTGCACTTCAGTGAGGCACACAGATATGATATACTATATTTATAGATTTTTGTAAGGTAATTAGAACCTAATCCTTACCATTCAACTCCATGCATTGGCCAATGACCTAATACATGCCAAGGTTTTGGTTTTCTGAGTGAGGCTGGAAGCAGGATTTAGACCTAAAGCTGGGTGGGAGGAGACAGTCTGGGACCAAATATCTGGAATGCTAGGAGAATGTGCGTGTGTGTGTGTGTGTGTGTGTGTGTGTGTGTGTGTGTGTGTGTATCTGTCTGTCTCCAGGAAGAGTAAATAAAAGGAGAATGTAGCCCTTGGGGAAAGGGCAGAGATATTTTTCAAGGAAATATTTGCTGATATTTTTGTTCTAAGGGATGCAGTGTAATTCTCTTCTCTCTTGAATTTTCAAAAAGTAAATGCTTTCAGAAATGCTTCCTTTATTGATTGCAGGTCTGTGGGATCTGTAAATGCAGTCTGGGGCTATGTTACGACTGAGTTAAAGCAGGAGAGACAATGGGAGGTTAGAACATAAAGATTTTACACTGAGGGAATCTTAGCTCCAACGTCTTACATTTGGATCCCTTCCTTGGATGAATCAACCACTTTTCAGACAAGAATTATGTAAATGTATCACTTGGCAGACATAGAGAGCAGCTATTTATCATCATTAATTTTCAATAAATATGTATTAAACAACAAGATATATATCACCCTGTGTGGTTCAAAACCTTTGGCAAATATGGTATCCTAGAGACAGAATTAACACAAAGAATGACTCAAGACTAATCTATGTCATCTGCACCCCTCGTCCTCAGTGCTACTGGCTTGGAACCTTCTGGTCTGAGGACAAGTGAGAGGTGCCATATACTCCACAGGGAGAAAGTGATGGTCTGGCCTGGGACTGGGCAAAAAAAGAAAATCAGGAAGAGGTGATTTAGAGAAAAACCTCTAAATTAAGGGAGGCGGCCTTTCATTTGAGGACATTCATTTCCCAGTGGGGAGGGAGCATTTATAGTTGAGGTTATAATTTCTTCAAGGGAATTTAATAATTGAAGAATGCTCACATTATTAAAATACGGGGAATTTATATTTCTTACCCTATGATTATTTAGAGTCTACCATGTGGTGCTGCTCATTCATGACCCTTTTGTAAGTAAGACTGACCAACACGCCAGCTGTGAGGGAGAACTGGTAGTGAATTTCCTGCTGAATAGTGTAGACATAGCAGCCAATAAATGTCCTATTTTCTCCTATGCAGGAAACTCCCGGGAGCATAGCTGGATTGTTCTGGGCTGGTAGTACAAAAAATAGATACATATGGAGGGAATGTTAAGGGGCAATCTGCTAACCTCATCAATTAAATTTCAGACATGGATTGAGTTTTAGAGCTGTCAAGGTCACTATGAATTAGGAGGTCAGTATGTATGTGGCACTTTCCTACACCATTCAGCAGAATCTCTAAGTAGTGTATGACTCCCCTCAGGATCTGGTCATCCCCATTTTCACTCTTCATGCAAGCATATACATATGAGTTGGTCATGTCTTTGAATCTTTATAGATGACAGAAAGTGCTGTGTTTTTACTGGTGTCAGAAGATCCTAGGCTTTGAATTGAGGCGTAAAGAAAGACTAAAAACACAGATTAGGTTCTCTGACTATAAGACAATAAAATTAATGTAATATGCTAAGTAGACAAAGAAAAATAAAAACAAAAATAGAAATCCTTGCCACATGGAAATTTTGAAACATCCCTCTAAAAAACATTTGCTAAAAGTAAAAAAAAAACGAATACGAACTAGATCAAACTCATTGTTTAGCAAAACAACAAATGAATTACTCCCCAAAGTAAGCTGATAAAATCAGTAATGATAATTATTGCAATGAATACTTTACAGAGAAAATAATTTCCTAAATGAAGTATAAAGCACATACCATTAAGTTTAAAAAAAGATAAACTGGACTTCATAAAAATGAAAATCACTGTACAATAACAGATACCAAAATCACGTGAAAAGGCAAGTTAGAAATTAGAAAAAGATATTTGCAATGCAAATAACACTCAGATGATTTATTGGCAAAATGTATAAAGGTGCCTTAAAAATGAAAAAGAAAAGATATGCAAACTGAAATGACCCAAAAATGACCTACAGGTGTCAGCAGGCAACTCATGAGAATAGACAATCTGGATGATAAGCAAATATATGAAATGATTTTCAAGCTTCGTAATAATTAGAAGAAATTGACTAAATTATTAATTAAGTCAATGAAAAATAACTTCACCCCATCAGATGGAAAAAGTTAATAATTCTAAACAAGTTTTGTTGATTCATGCAAGAGTAAAACTCACATATACTGCTAGCAAAAGTATGAAAGCTTTTATGTACAATGTGGGTCAAACTCAAGATGTACAGACTCTATGACTCAGCAATTCTACTCTAGACCATCTGGGAGTCTATATGTGGGAAATTTTGAAAATGTTCAAAGAAAAATACCAGTCTAGAATTCTATACCTAGTAAAATTATCCTTGAAAAGTGAAGGACAAATACTTTTCTCAGACAAGCAAGAAATGAGGGAATTAGTTGACCAGCAGACCTTCCTTGCAAGAAATGTTAAACTTTGGTCAGAAACTTGGAACCACAGAAAGAAAGGGAGAGAGTTGGAGAAAAATAAATGAAGGAGAAAAATTAATGAAGATAAAATAAAATCTTCAGCTTTCCTATACTTCACCTTAGCTGATCTTAAAGAATTGTTTAAAGCAATATTATAATAATGTATTGAGTTTTTATAACATTTGGGTAAGAGAAACAAATTATAGCAACAAGAGGAAGAAATTGGAAATACTCTGTTATAAGGTTCCTGCACTACGTGTGAAGTGGTATGATGTTCTTTAAAGATAGTTAAAGATTATTTTTAAATATATACTGTAATCCCTAAGACAACCACTAAAAAGCTTTTAAGGGAAATGTAAATGATTAAGCACAAAAGGAAACAAAATGAAATCAAGTAAAGTGCCCAAATAAGGTCAGAGAAGGGAAGACTTCACTTCTAGGAAGATGGAGCAGAGCTACTTCTCCCTATTCCTCTAAGTCCTAAAATGCTGGGTTTTATATATAAATAAACTTCAGACTAAAAGGTAGAGAGAAGAAGGTAGATTGGCCAGGGACTTTAAGAATTATGCAGCAACGAATTCTCTGGGCTTTATGCCTAACATGTCCAGCTGGGTGCTGAAGCAGGTGGCATCCAGAATCTAATAGGTATGGACAAAGAAAGCCTTCCTACCCCAGATCCTGGCTTCTCTAGCTAAATGAGTAGGGCAGCTTAGCAAGACAGAAAACTTTTAGACAACAATCACCCTACACCAGGCCACTACCACCACCACCACACATACCCACCCTTGTGGCCTCACTGACGCACACCAACAGAGGCTGGGTAAAGAGCTTAGAGCACCTCTGGGCTGTATGAGGCACTGTAATCTCCCACCACTGCGATAGGGTCACAGAAGGCCAAGTAGGGAGCTGAGACTTCCACCCCCACCAGAAATAACAAGACACTCTTTCCCTTTCCCACTGTGGTGACATCAGAGGAAGCCCATGAAGACTCAGGTTTTTTAACACCACCCAGAGGTAAAGAGGCCACCATCCCTCCCTTTTGTCAGTGGCAGCCACCTGGAGAATGACGGGTGGGACCTCTATTTCTCTCAACCAAGGAAGGATCCTGGAGGCAGAGTGGAAAGCTTGAACTCCACCACTACCCAGCAGTCAAGAGGAGCCCCCTGCTCAGGTGCCAGTGGAGGCTGGGTGGGGAACTTGTACTTCCACCCAACCCCGCAGTAAGGAGGCTTCAACCCCCACCTTCCTCTGCCGGCACAGTATCAGAGCAAACCAGCCAAAACAGAAAGGTTAGATCAGATACAGTGTCTTATAAGATAATACTAAGATCTTCTGACTTCTATCAAAAATCACTCATCATATAGAGAACAAGGAAGATCTGAAACCGATTAAAAACAGAGGACGCCACCAAGTCGACAGAGATTAAAGTGGTCTGACAGAGATTCTAAAGCTGCCATTGGTAAGATGCTTCCCGAGCATTACAGACGCACGCAAAGAAATAGGAAGTCTCAGAGAAGAAATAAAGGTGACCCAAATAGAAAAGTTAAATATCACCCAGCATCCTATTCTTGGAACAAATCCCACTTGGTCATAGTGTATAATCCCTTCTATGTCTCCGTGGATTTGAGTCGCAAGCATTTTGCTCAGGGTTTTCATGTCTGTACTCACACTAGAGGTGTCACTGTAGGGTGCTGGTCTCTAGTCGTCTTTTCTTGTGATGACTTCAGTTTTGGTGTCAGAGTAATGCTGGTCTTAAGTAGAATGTGTTGGCTAACGATCTGCCATATTCTTTTTCTTTTAAATTACTTTTGGAAGAGTTTGTAAAGGATTGGTGTTAATTCTTGAAATGTTTGATAGAATTAACCACCTTGTCCTGGAATTTTTCTTTGCGGGAAGACTTTGGATTGGCTATTCAATCTCTTGTTACAGGTCTGCTCAGATTTTTTATTTCTTGTTGACTCGGTTTCAGTAATTTGTGTCTTGCTAGGACTTCATCCATGACTTTTAGGCCAAAGGATTAAAAATTTGGAAAGGTCAGTTGTAATGCTCCCCATTTTTAATTTTAGTATTTTGAATCTTTCTTTTTTTCTTGGTCAGTCTAACTAACCTGTGGATTTCTTTTTTTTTAAAGATGTCCCTGATAGATTGAGAAAGTCACATTCTATTCTTTATCTGATGAATTGTTTCATGTTTTTTATTTTCCTTGTCATGGATGGGTGCTGAATTTTGTTAAACATTTTCCTGCTTCTGTTGAAATAGTTCACTCCTCATTCCCCACTGTAAGAAGGCCTCGGATGCGGCCTCCCTATGGGTGCTGCTGAGGAAGATACAGGTAAGTACATGCAGGGATTACTGCTTCCATTGTATGTATTAGAGTGGCGTTTTACTTTTGACTTGTGTGCCTGTGCTGTTTGAACTTTTTAAATTTTTTAAAAGAAAAACATGCAAAAGAAAGATGCATGCAGTGTTTTAGTAGAGAAGAATCTATTATGAACATTAATGATTTCTACATATATCCATACATTCAAAGCAATGTAATAAAACTTCCAGAGGGAATTTGGCATTAGCATGACAAGGAGAACAAACATGGGGGAAGAGAGAAGTGAATTCCTGGGCTGGGAAGAAGAGGGGTGATCGGCTCTGCCCTGGCAGATGCGCAAATGCTCCATGAAATGGCCACTGGCGGTACAGACCCGACCCTGGAATATAAAGGCAGATCAATGGAACAGCGGAGAGTCAAGAAACAGAAATGCGCATAGGAGAATGTAATTTATGATAAAAGTGTCATTTCAAGTTGGTAGGGAAAATGGACTATTTAATAAACATTTTTGGGCCATGGATATGAAAATGAATAAAGCTGGACCTTTGACCCATTCTTAATATTTAAATAAGTTCCAGATGGATAAAATACTTACAAGAAAAATATAAAATCATGAAAGAATGAGGAATTATTTTGAGTGAAATCACTAAGCATATTGAGATAGAGTGTGTTCAAAACCAAACATTAAAATGGAAAAGAAATGGATTCAAATAGATAAAATTGTTATCTAGCTAAAAAGAAGAGTTAAAAGGAAACTCCATTTTGACATTTTTCATCACAGTGATATATTAAGGAAAAATCTTTGCAACATGTAATAGAAAATGGTTCATTTCTTTAATATGCAAAGAGATTTTTCAAATAGTAAGAAAAAGATGAGAACACACAAAAAATAGATGAGGCCGTGAGACTAGGAGGAGAATAAACACTTGGGAAGTTTCGATTTCTATGTTGTACACCTGAAACTAATAAAATATTGTGTATCAACTATGCTTCAATAAAAGGGGGGACAAAGAAAGGTGCAACTTCTTGCCTTATCAAAGAATGCAAATAAAATTAATAATAAGATGTGGAAATTACTATCAGTTTAACAATAATTTGAAAGATTAGCAGAGACCTCAACTCTTTCTGCTGCATAGTTCCCCTAAGTTTCTATAGGGTTACATTTTTTTAACTTAGGTATGAATAGAAATTTTTCCTTTATGATTTCTTCTGCTGCTTTTTTGAGTAAAGTCCTTCTCTATTCCAAAATTAACATTTGCTTATTGTTCTTGGGCTTTTTAAGGGAACTATGTTTTGTTTAACCTGGAGCGCTTTAACATATCTGAAGCTATTGTGCTCTTTGATATACGGTATGAATCTAAAACAACTCTTTTCCAAATAGTTTATTAATTTCCAGTACTACATATTGTGCAATCCCTCCTTCCCACATTGATAGCAAAGCTGACTTTCCTTGTACTTTAGATAAATCTCGTTGGTCTGTCTCTACTTAAACTTCCATCTTCATTTGTTTTTGTCCAAACCTTTTTTGTTGTAGATGAAGAAAGTGGAGATCAGAGAAGGTATCACTTCTCCTAAGGTCACACAGCTGGCGTAGGGTGGAGCTTGGCTGGAGTCCGTGTCCATACCTGACCCCTAAGCTAAATATCCCTTCAACCAGTTGGGGATGATTACCCCCCCCAGCCTGAATACCCCAATCTACTCAGAAGAAGAGGGGACCCATCCTGGGGCAGTGGCCATTCCTCCAGCATGTCTGCAGGAGAGAAGAGTGACTTTGTCCTGATTCCTGGGCTCTGCTCTGTGCAGCTGTGTCCTATGAGAGAGGGTCCACCTGGCTGGGGACTCCAGTCCTGCTTCCTTCTCCTCCTGCAGGGGCTAGGGCCCCGCCCCGGATAGGAACATGGGCATGAGACTCTGCCTGCCTGAGTCCAAACCTCAGGTCTGCCCCTTTCTACCTGGGTGATCTCTCCCTGCCTCAATGCCTCTTCTTGAAAATGAGAATAACAAGAGGGTCTAACTCAAAGGGATGGGATGACAATTAGCTGAGCGAGCCCCTGGAAGGTGCCTGGCACAGTGCTAGCACGCGTTAGTTCTAAGGATTAATTTTCTTAGCTGTATTCAGTTGAAGGATGGGTACCTAGTCGAATTCTTATTGTTTCTTTTAAAAGACAAAAATATTTTTCTGTTTCACAATGAAATTGGCATTTTTGAGAGCTTGCCGACCTCTCTCAACAAAACATCCCTCCCAAAGGCCAAAATTTCCATGCGGCAGAGTCACAGAGAGCGAAGCTGCTTGAGTTAAGGATGCAGGTGGTTTGCTGACCAAAGGCAGAAAAAACCAGCTGCAGACAGTGCACTTCCTGTTCATAATGCACTTGGGGAAATGACCACTATGCTCATGGAAAAAATTCTTTTTATTTTATTGAGTAAAAAAACAATAGACTACAGAGACAGAATATTACTATCACAGCATTTTTGTCTCATGGAAAACTGATTGGCTTGGATAAATATTGATTAAACAAACTATGTGCCGCTATTCTCTAGATAATAAAAGTCCTGGCATAAAATAACCTTGCAGGCAAAGTTCATTTATGGTCAGTGAGGTGTCACCAAAATAATAATATCCCAGTATTTTGGTTCTCAAAACGGACATGCCTTATGCCTTTTTGAGGACCTGAGTTTTGATTTAAGAGCAAATTGCTCATGGAGCTACCGTTTCCCATTGCTTCCTCAGTTTTCCTAAAACTCAACAGTCTGCGAGACAGCATGAAGTTGGTGCAGGTTTAATTTTACAACGCTCTGCCCAGATGTGTGCACTATCCAGATGTGTGGTGTCTGCTGTTGGCTTATCTATTAGAAAGCAAAGTGGCCATGGGACGGATCTCTGTGCTTTTAGATGTTTCTGTACTCAGGTGTCCAAGCAGGAGAAACCCCTTTGCCTTTCTCATGGTCACTGCCTAAAATTTCCCTCTTTCTAGATCACTTTACAGCTAGAGAATTCTGTTAGAAACTTGACCCTGTCGGCCCCTTTTATCCACTGGCTCTGCCGTTAGCCTGAAGGGTCTTTTCTTTTAGATCCAAACTGTGTAACAATATAAAAACCAATAATTGTTTTCTACAAGATGAATGACTCCATCCAGCCAAAATAGAATAGAATTCTCCGTAACTGGTGTGTGAGGTTTTTTTTTAATTGATTCAAGACCATCTTATTGTGTGCCTCACGCACTGTTTCCTTGTTCATCTGCACACCAGGCACGCAGGCGCACACACACACTCACGCTTCTCCAGGATGCCTCTGAAGTGACAGGGGCCCAAAGGAACTCACAAGCCCAAAGGTGGTGTCATGACAAAGCTTTAAGATCCATCTCATCCTTGAATTGCTCACCGGGCCTCAACCAGTCGATGCTGAAGTGCCCAAGAAGGACGTGAGAACTGGTCCAGCAAGCTGTGGGTCACCCCGTCACTGCAGCATCTGGGATTGCAGATTTGATTCTGGGCAAAGAGGGGTCACTGAAACCTTGTAGTGGACACTCTCTGTCCCCGGGCCAGACCTCTGGGCTGTGCAGTAGCCTCCAGATGCTGTGTGTTGGCTTCTGAGGACTCACAGTGGCCCATTTCCAGAGAAATGACCTTGGGACAATGACAGCTTCTTGGCCTGGAAAGTTACACCCACACACAAGGCAGTTGGGGGCCAACCCTGAGTAGTACAAAATGCCAAATTCCTGCCCCAAAGTGGGACCAACTCTGTGGTGGGATTCACACTCCAGAGCTCCCCGTGGGGTCAGGCGGAAGCCGGGCCCCAGCCAAGGGCACACCCTTGCTCAGCGCCTTCTGCCGCCTTCGCCGGCTGCCCTCACTCGCTTCCTGCCCACCATACTGCCTCCGCAGGTCACTTTCTCAAGTCTCTGCTCAAGCTCTGCTTAAAAATCTATCTTTCCCCAGATCTCTGAGCCCATCTCGAATTTCTCAAATAGGCAACCAAACTCTCCTTGGATTGGTGAGGACATGGACAATGTTCCCACCCTCAAGAGCCCTGGGACAGCACTGCCCTTTTACTTTCTACCTTACGAGGGAATTCCTATGAACATTTGCCAGACCCAGGTAAAGAAATTTGGAGAGTAGGAAAAGAAAATACTCTGTATGCAAATTGTAGTTTTAAAAATGCATTCAGATAGTAATAACACAGTGATGTTTATTTGTTAAAAACATGGCAAATTAGGAAGTTGAAAATAAGTTTCACAAGTAAATGAGCCAATCAGGAAAGATCCAGGGCTCCAAGGTCCTGCTTGGGTTAACAACAATTGTATAAAATTCTACTTTGTGTTTAAAGTTCAAATTTTATCATTGGCCACAAATACTGTCAAACGTTTGGGGATGTGACAGGTTCCCCTCATTCATTTCTGAGCAACAACCTGCCAAACACTTAAGTCTGAATAATGATAATTTGTCAGTTATTATCCCAAAGACCCCACCCCTATACCATCATCTTGAGGTTCAGTATATCTTGTAACATGTGAATTTTGGAAGAGACACATTCAGTCTACAGCAGTGCTTAATGCCTCATTGAGAAAATCTTTTAGCAGTGAGAGATGGAGTCCAGTGAGTAAATGCCTCCTCCCATCCCACACATAACCCTGGTAATGATTCTGACTCACGTTTTACAGGCTTCTCAGAAGGTTTCATGGCGTTACGCAGCCGCAGCACGGTGGTCAACTTTGCAGCACATCTTGGGTTGGTTCTCTCACCTTTGCTGAAATTGCACTTTACCTGTCCCTTAGTTTTGCTCTTAGGACCACTTCCCACTGAAAGTATTAATATGGGAGTGTCTCTTTCAGGGTCCCTTTCCTGAGGAACTCAGGTTAAGACGTATCAATGCAGAGTCATGAGCGAAAGTATTTATTCCTTCCACAAATACTTACTAAGCATTTACTATGTGCAGGGCACCATGGAAAGCTTACAGACAGCTGGGAAAGTCATCAAGCACATCATTACAAGTATACATGTGACCCAAGGGAGAACACAGTGCGCTTTCAGATTCTGCAATATCCCAGTCTAGGAGGCTAAGGAGGGATGCTAAGAAAGGGACTTCTCCACTAAGACCTGAAGAACAAATAGGACTATTCCTGGAAAGAAGCAAAGGAGGAAGTATGTTGGGCAGTGAGATACCAGCTTCAGAGGAGTAGAGGTGAGCGAGGGCAGGTCATGCGCAAAGAGCCAAAAGAAAACCAGTGCAGGCGAGCGGATGTCGAGCAGAGGGAGGAGCCTGGAGAGAAAGAGGTTGGCGAGGCAAACCGGGCCTCATCGGGAAGAGCCGTGAGGATTTATCCTACGAGCAGTGGGAAATCAATGGAGAGTTTTGGGTAGTTAGCATTCCCCAAAGCCTATGTCACTATGAGTATGAGGGATATTTGGAGAATTAAGAGCAGATTGAGGAAGACTAATTAGAAGGTAATCTAACTGATCTAAGCTAAACATGAACATGGTACCCACTGGAATGGTGGCAGGTGGGGATGGAGAGAAGCCGTAAGATCTGAGAGGCGCTCAGATGCAGAAAAACTCGATTTTTATGGTTAAAATGGGCAAAGGGTTGGTGTTTTTCAATTTTGGAAGTTAATTATGAGAAGAAAATTCTTTTTCAGAAGTCTCTACATATCCCGTCTGTAATATATAAAGGAACTCCATTTGTTTGCCTAGCATTTTTTTGCTATTTGTAATTTTCTTTAGCTATGAAGTCTCAATGTTAAGAGTATTTCAAGACCATCTTATAATAAGTAATTCTAAAACTTTCACCTTCATGTGGTAAAAATATAAGGCCCTTTCATCAGTGAGATCAGAATGGGAACTCCACCTGCCAGTTACTGGCAAGGTAACCTTAAGAAAGTCACTGAATGTTTCTGGGGCCTCATTAAAAATAAACCAATCAGTAGTTGGAGCTACCTACATCCTGGCTGTTATTTCTTTCAAGGATGTAATAAGGTAATGGACATAAGGTGTCAATACAGAGCCTGGCATCAATAGATACTTGGAAAATACCATCTATTATCTGTAGTATCTACAGATCACTTATCCAGACCCCCTCTCCCACCTTGCCTAAATCACCATTCTCCAGCAATCCACTCTTTAGAACTATGGCTTTATATACCCCCTCATTATTTTAGCCTGCTGCTTCTACATGGCCCCCCTGTTTTCACCTCATCCCTCACCTGGCACGGACAATTCCAAATTAGGCTCTCTATCCATTCCCTCCCTCTGATTATTCCCTGCAACCATCCCAACTTCAACACACCTGAAAACCGGCTCATCGCTTGTCTCTGCCCACATCCCACAACTCCTGACTCTTGTCCCTCTGCTGGGGCAGCTGCGGTGACCAGGGGCAGCCCATGGCCCTGCTCCCACAGGGACAGGCAGGTCTCTCTGGGCTCATGGAGTCACCCCGGGATGCACACACCACCCAGCAGTCCTGGGGTGTGGGGCTTCTCCCAGCTGGCTCTGGGTGTCCTCCCAGGAGGTTGCTTCTCACTGGATCCCTTGGCAATAGCCTTGAACACATTTTGACACCATTAGCTTTATCCACTAGTTGAGTCATGCTTAAGCACATGGTGGTGCAGAGGCAGTATAATTAGGCTTTCAGTTCAGATTCTGCAGAAAATAACTTCCATGCCTACGTGTGTTTTACCAAAGGCGAGTCATCGGCTGGGAAAGTCAGTGGTCGTGACAAAGTAGAACCATACTTTGAGCAAGTTTCCATCTGGGAATGCTCTCAAGTGTTGAGTCTGTCAAAACAGTGACTTTTAACTTTGTTTTAGTAAGGAAATGCAATTTTTCAAATAAATTTTTATAAAGAAAAAATGTGAAACACATAAAGGAGGAGCAAGTGTGATGCAGCGGCAGAGAGGCCCCCCAGCCGGCCCCCCCAGATGGCCCCCCAGCCGCCCCCCCAGCCGGGCCCCCCAGGCGGCTCCCCAGCCCCCCAGACAGCCCCCCCAGCCGGCCCCCCAGCCACCCCCCAGACGGCCCCCCAGCTGGGCCCCCAGACGGCCCCCCAGATGGCCCCCCAGCCGGCCCCCCAGCCGCCCCCCAGCCGGCCCCCCAGCCGGCCCCCCAGATGGCCCCCCAGCCGGCCCCCCTCCGCCACCAGAGGCACCGCCATTGAACTGCGAGCACCCAAACCACTGCTTTAAAGCCCACAGCCTTCTCCAAAAAGGCCACTGGAGCAGGAGTGTAATTAGCTCGGCCACCATCTGGCTACAGCTTGGGAGGGGACACCTAGGCAAGGGAGGGTGCGGCTCAGGCCTCCACCTTCAGGAGCAACACCCAGGTGAAGAGATTTTCAGCGTCCCAGTCTCCCCTCCAAACTCATGACATCCCAGTGCTTGAAATCACAGAGGATCTGAGGCTGAAGGGTCTGCATCATTTTGGACTTTTGACTACAAGCAACAGAAAGTTCCTCTGACTACCTCACTCCAAAAAGAAATATTTTGGACGCATATAGGGGCTCACAGAATTGGAAATAGCTGAAGAGTCAGTCTTAGCAGGGGCATCAAGGAAGGTCCAAATGTCCAGGTAATAGGAGATAATTGGCAGTCTCCTCTGGGTGTGCCCACCTGGATGGACCGAGGCCTGTGTGCACGAAGAGGTGCCCCCAGAGGATTCTGAGACTGCCAAAGACCTTGCCAAAGAGACTGCCAGATGGCTTCCAGTGGTCTCCAGAAAGAGCAGTTTTGGTGGAGTGAATTCAGCTTTTCGTGTTTGAGGATATGGACATCTCATGAGAAAAAGAGGGTATCAGGTTCTGGAGATTCACCTGTGAAGCATCAACAAAAATGTCCTCAGCATAAACAGTAGTAGGATCTTCCTCTTCCCTTTCCTGATCTTTACCCTTATCTACTTCCTGGGCATTTTCCTCCTTTTCCTTCTTTTCACAGTCCAAGTGTGGAGGCTGGAGTCCAGGACCAGGATGCAGTATTACATGCAGTAGAACCCAGAGTAATAGGGAGGAAGACAAGACAACAGCCCAGAATAACATTAGTGTTCACTTCCATGAGCTGGCATGAGTGTATGTTATAGGTGGATGGATAATGTGGCACAGGCAAATTATGTACCCCTCCTGCCCTCCTCAGAGCAGGTGGGTGAGCTGTGTGGGAACCCTAATATAATTTAGCAGAAAGTCCTCATGAGACTAGGGCTTTACCGAGCCAGTGGGCAAGGATGGGCAAGGGAGCTGAAGATATGTTCCATATTCTTAACAAGAAAGCTTATTGCATAACAGACAAGCTTAGCTCTAAAAGTAGCTCCCTAGAGAACTGAGTGTGAGGCCCTATAACCTATGATGCTCGAGTGTGACACCTGCGGGGTCTGAGACCCTTGGCTCGCTCATGCACAGAGAGAAGTGCTCTCCAGTGGACTTAGAAGAATTCTTTTTATGTGTCTATATGACAGACATAACTGAAAATCAGTTACACAATATAATTATGTGAGTTACAGAATTCCAACCAAGTTGAGAATACAACTTTAACAAGACTTCTGTGTTAAGAGAAAGGCAACTTATTCGGAAGAAGTGGGGCATCGAGACATGGGATGGGAATATTGGGCAGACAGAATAATCTGGAAACCTTGAGCCCACAAGTCCCCTTGAGTTCCTCTTCTCAGAAGAATCAGACCCTTCTCCATGTTTGAGGAAACATCCTTACTTTGTCTAAAGAACACCACTTGGGGCAGGAGTGGGAATAACTATGATCCTCAGGATACATCCTTACTATCTCCCCTTGCCTCCAGCCCTGTAACTCAGATCTGTCACGGACCAAAGGACAAGTCCAAGGTCGTCCGAGGAAGGAAATGGCTTAGGCACCAAGAGCATTGCAATGATTTGTGTGAGCAGGAACCTGAGGAACATGTGAATTTTAAGGGTTATCTAACCAAGGAAGATGAGCTCTAAATGGACCAGACTGAACTTGCCAAAATGGGAACGCTTTTGCAGGATTCAGGATTTAGTGTTTCGCTTTCACAGCTGGAATGTCTTTATTAGTTGGCGTTGTTCATTGACTGAAACTTGGACTTCATCAGGGAGGTCAGAACGTCAGATCTTCAGCAGCGCAGTATAGACAAAAGAATCCAGATGCTTAGGGAGGGGAGTATAAAGTAGGTTTTATTATGTGGGACAACTTTCATCTTAACTGTGTCCTCAGGTGGTCCCAAAGGACAGTGGATAAGGAATCGAGAAGAATCCTGGAGAACCTCTCCTCTGTGACAGCCTCCTTTGCAGGTGAGGATGAAAGGAGAGCTCTGCCATTGAAATAGACTCCCTGGCCTGGTTTCAGTAGGAAGGATGGAATCCAGAGTGGCCGAGGCCAGAGAGCAGCACCTAAGCATGGAGTAAATAAGTGTAAGGGGGCTATAGGGTCAGTGTGGTGACACGTTTTATACTGCAGGGAATTATGGTGATGGCTGACTTATCAAGTGCTTCCTGTCAATGAAATAGACAAGAAGCCTGCTAAGGTTTAACCTGATGTATGTAACCAGAAAAGTTCTGAGTCCGCTGAGCAGAAACATAACTGAGCCACCCAGTAGGAAGCCCATGCCTCTCACCCAGTTCTTTGCTTCACCACTTTTATTGAGGAATAGTTGACATCCATCACTATATAAATGTAAGGTGTGCAGCTTGATGGTTTGATTTATGTTTATTGTGAAATGATTACCACAGTCAGTTTAGCTCGTACCCATCAGATCACACGGATACCATAAAAGGAAAAGAAAAAATTTCTCCTTGTGATAAGAACCCTTAGAATCTGCTCTCTTAACGGCTTTCCTGTATATCAGCCAGTTGTGAGCTGTGGTCGTGGTGTTGTCCATTACACCCCGGGACTTACCTCACATCTGGATGTTATCCAGTTCTAATACTTAAGCAAAGCAGAGGCTGGTGCCCTGTGAGAGGGCCCTGCATCACTGACGCAATATATACTGCAAATTGTCTATCAAGCCTTCCTTATGCAGCCCCATGTGACTGCGTGGCAGGAGTTCTAGAAATTCAGCACTAACTCCTCGCTCTGTAAGCAGAGCTACACAAAGTGACTTCCTTCCAAAGGAAGGAATGTGCAAAGGAAAAAGAATACCCTTACAGTGCAGAGGCCTGACAAATCCTGCCTCAGCCACGTGGCCACGCTCAGCAGCTGTCACCAGTCACGTTGATAGCGCTCTTCCCGCACAGGATGCGAGGGAAATGGCACTCCCCTGTAGCCTTCCCCAGTGGCCCACAGTCCCAGCCTTATCATAAGAAGAACACCAGACAAACTCCAATAGGGGGACATCTTTCAGAATCTTGATTCCTCAAAACTGTTGAGGTGATCAAAAACAAAGAATGTCTAAGAAACTGTTGCAGCCGAGAAAAGCCTCAGACGTGATAACTAAAACGCTCATGTGGTGCCTGGATGGGTTCCTAGAACAGGAAAAGGACATTAGGTAAAAAAAAATATGAAGGAAGTATAGGTTACCATTAATAATGTATCAGTACTGGTCTATTCATTGTAATAGATGTACCGCAGTATTGCATGATGTTAATAGTACAGGCAACTGTGGGATATATGGGAACTCCGTACACTATGCAGTTTTTCTGTCAATAGGAAGCTGTTCTAAAAAATAAAGTCTAATTTTACAGAAAAGGGTGAGCTATTATTACATGCAACAATGTGAATGAATCTCAAATACATATGTTAGGTTAAATGAAAGAAACTAGGCTCAAACGGCTGCATACCATGTGATTTCATTTGTATGACATCTTAGGAAAGAAAAGGGCCAGGGGAAAGATAACCGCTTGCCCAGGGCTGGGAACGGCTACAGTGGCGGCCTTCAGAGGGACGTGGGGAAGTCACGGTGATGGATGCAGGGTTAGGTCTGTTTGGGAAAATGATCGGCACTGTACCCTAAAAGGGATTTCTCTTGCTGTTTGTGAATCGTACTTAAGTGGAAAAAGCGTGTATCGTGATACCCAGGGCATCCGCCTGCGTGGCTGGCTTCCCAGGGCACAAACTTCAGCCTCCATTCACTCCTGGGAAACAAGGCCCATCTCTCGTGCATTGTCGTCCTTGGGCAGCGCAGGTGTGCATTAGTGACTCCTGGCTTGGGGCAGGGCGGTGCAGCCTGCCTGCCTCAGGGAGGGTCGGCGGACAGCAGCTGGCGCGGCGGCACCCAACAGGGTCACTCGAGGAGGATTCGGGGCCGCCGACAGCCCCCAGTCAGCAGATAGGAGAGGCCCCCCTGCTGAGCCTGGGCGGCAAGAGGAGGGCACAGGCCCCAGCGGCCGGGGGTGTGGGGACAGCTGGCCCGGGGGAGCTGTGATCTTTGGTGAAGGGAGGTAGCCAGGCCTCCGGCCCGGGGGCCCAGAGCATGTAAATACCCAGACCTCGCTCTCCTCTCACCTTTCAGTTTTCTGCAGGTGGTCCATGCTGTCCAAACCCTACTAAAAGGCAGAGGGCACTGGGGCCTGCTGACATAGGCTGCAAGGTCAGCCCCTGGGTCACAGAAGCCGGGTGAAGGGGGGAAATGTGCCCCATGCATACCTCATCCACCTCCACACACACTGAGAAGGGGGTCCTGGAGCTTCTAGAACTACACACACACACACACACACACACACACACACACACACACACACACATCTCACTGGAACTTCTGAATATGAAAAATGCAAAGAGAGAAAGCAGAGAGTACTGTGTCAGAGAGCAGGTCAGGGGTCGGCCTGAGTCTGGCAGCCTGAAGAAGGCACTTTGTTCTTTTCTTAAGAAAAAGCAGAAACATTCTTTTGCCCTGTTAAATGTTTTATACAGTAGACAGACATTATTTTTTAAGCCTGTTTTTTAGGACAGGGATATGTAGTCTCTATGAGATGATAACTTGGGGGCCATGCCCTGTCCACTGAAAAAAAACAGAAGCTCTCTTCAGATTGAACAAAAATCATCAAAGGATTTTCAAAAAGTCACCAGCATCCAGAGGTGGCTTACGTTTGTTTCTTTCTATGTTGAAACGAGGTGGTTGGGGAGGCAGAGGCAAACAAGATATAAGGTGACAAACAATCTCTTCTGATTAGTTGGTAGCGCTCCAGTCCTCCTGACCAGACAGAAGTTCACTCTCAAAGGCTGGCATGCAGTCAAAGTTTCATCAGTATTTGTTGAATGATGATGGAAATTAGCAAGACTGCAAAAATTTATTTTCAGTGGTACCATCCTGAAGTCAGACTTCGCTCTCTGTGGCTCCTTGGATGGGCCAGATCACCAGGATTATCATGCTCACCGGCTTAAAATCCTTCAGTGGCTTCAAAGAAATGCCAGTCTCCCAGCAAGGAACCCCTAGCTCCTGGTCACCAGGCCCTGCCTGCCCCCATCTCGTCTCCGAATGCTCCCTCGCCGGCTTCCCCCAGGCCAGCCGTTCGAACTCCTGCTGTCCCACAACCAGCAGCGTGATCTGCTCGACGGCCACTTCTCTCCGGGGCCCAGTCCTGCCGCTGGTGTTCCTTCTGGCTGGAGCCTGCCTGTCCTCTGCTCCCTGATCTCATTCCTGAACGCTCTACTCAAGCCCACTCTCTGGCTGTGCACCCTGTTCCCGCAGGTCTTCCGGGCTCTCCCCCACCAGACTGAGCCTGGGGGACAACCGACTGTTCTGGGGCCCCTGGCACCTGGGTGCTCTACCAGTGCCTGCTGGATTGCTGCGTTTGTGAAATACGGCCTCCTCGGAGGAAAAACTGACCTGGCAAGAAGGGGAAGTCTGCATTATTTGATTAAGGGTGGAGTCGTACATGACTTACTGGTTTTAAAAAGGAAACACACAAGTGAACATAAGCAAAGTTGCTAAGGCACCAAATTTCTGTTTTCAAATTTCATATGGAGCCAAGTGTGAGTTTCACCACCATGAGGCCAAAGGAAACTTACGCATCTTAGAGACCACTTATCATGCCAGTTGGCACTTAATAAATGTGTCGTCGTAACAGTCTGATGAAGGTAGGACAATGTGAATGAGTCAGCAGGGCACAGGCCACCTGGTAATGAAATGTAAGGACAGCCCTGGCAGGCTGTGCAGGTTTCCAGGAGCTGTGCTGTTCAGTTCTGGCTTTGCTCTGTACCACCAGTTCTCTCCTGGCTGTTCATGACTCTGCCTGCCTCTCTGCCTCTCTGCCTCTCTGCCTCCCCACCCCAGCCTGGCCCAGACCCCCTGTTCTGGCTTCCAGGCCCAGAGATTGCAAACCAATACAGCTCTCACCATCCCTCGCCCTCCCACTGAACTGGGCGTTCCGTGGGCACAGCTCAGTGACTGGCCACATGCACTTTCAAATGAATGAAGTGCATGGATGAATGAATGGAGAAAAGACACACAAAAAAGGCATGAGTTCTAGGCCATCCCTCTATCTCAGGTACCTTTAATACACCCCTTCTTCCTTATGCCGCTCAGACTTTGGAAGCCCAGAATTCTCACCAGAGTCAGAGGGGGCGTAATAAGCATAGAGGCTTAAAAGTGTACATTCTGGAATCACCTGTGTGAGGTTGACTCCTTCACCCGTAACTTCTTACCAGTTGTGTCATCTAAGCTAAGTACCTAAACTCCCTTTCCATTCTGTAAAACTGAGATATTAATGAATAGCATTGACTCATGAGGCCATGGTTCCCAAATAATGTGCCAAGGCACCTAAGGACACCACAGCTAACTCACAAGGCACCAGTGGACACTTCAAACCTTCAAGGAACCATGGAGATGCTTATGAGATGCAGCATGAACTCCAGAGAGCTTCTCTTGATAGGGATCTACCACAGCACGGCAACCCTTGGGCTGGTTAGACCTAAGTACTGAAAACGGGCATTTCTTTTGTTCTAGGGACTCTGGGAAACTTCACTGAGATGCTCAGAGCACTATGAGCTAAGCTAGGCTGGGAATCCCTGTCCCAGGTTGTGAGCATGTAATGGAAGTACATAAAACATCTGCTACTTGTTAAGTGATCGCAGATGCAAGCCGTCATCATCTGGCCCCAATTCTCTGGACCAGTTTTGTCAAAGAATTCTACTCTTGTAAATCATTATTTAAATTATGAGCAAACAAACTTAAGCAACAAAATTATGAAGAATTCAAATTCCTTTATTTTCCCCATTTACAATTGAGATGACAAAATAGTTTAAGGAAAAATGTCTCCATGGAGATGGGCGAGCACTAGAACCCCTTGGGGCCCTTTCTTCTAAGAAATGAACCCCCAGACATCACCAAAATTTTCTCTGGGCACAAACTGCTGGAAGAGAGTAAATAATCCATGAGCTCTAAGGGGAATTTGCGCCAAATATGAACTTAACTGAATGAAAGATAATCTTTGGAAATATACCATCTTAAACAGTAATTTAAATAACTCATTGACTGTTATTAACTAAGTGGCAAGCACCCTGCTTCTGAAGAACTAAAGGTACTAGAAACAATTTATTCTATTATCTTTATTTAATTTTTTTATGGGTATCTTGTTTGTTCCCAAGACATCCACCATTATATTTATTACTATTTTCAGACCAAATGCCATCACTTGGTCAGCAATTAACGACATATCAATGTGAGGTATGTAAGTGGGAGTTGCCACGTCGTTTTTACAAAAAGATTCCCAAGAATCACTAAGGCTAGAAATTAGCTCTTGGTTCTAAGGCACAAACACCAAACAAGATGTGTTGCCTTTTTTCTTCCAAAGAAATTTCCAAAAAAAATGAATTCTTGAGTCGACTTTTTTCAAACTGAAAAGCTGACGCATATATCAAGCTATCCTGGTGTCCTGAGTATTGCCAGAGCCCCGACAATTACAGGCGGGAGGAGGAGAGACCGGCCACTAATGCCCCCGCGATGCTGATAAGCCACTTCGGTATCTAGGCTGTCAGGTCTCTTTTGCAAACTGTGTAGCAGTGTCTCTTCCTTCCTCATCCAGACCTACTCACCACAGCAGGAGCTCCAGAAAGTATGGGAGTAAAAGCCTTAGATTTTGTTTGAATCTAAAATGACCTTCAACTGTTGGTCTGTGTTTCTAAATGTTCAAACATTTAATAAGAGCAGATTCTTGTTGGATAAGATATAATTGTGAATAGTGTACATACCAAGGAGCTCAGAAAGCTTTTCCATCTAAACAATTCTCTACCCCAGCCGTGTGCATTGAGGAAATAAGGACGCCGGCAATCTCTTTATCAGAGGGTAAAGCCCACGTAAACCAAAAACACATACCGAGGGTTCCAGCATTCCATTATCCTGAATTTTAGTCCTAGAGCCGCTTCTAAAATGGCTGCCTCTAAAACTACATTAGAAGTCATACAAATCATTTGTGGAACATGGAATCATTTGCTCTGTGACATGTGTCACTAAAATGTCAGGATTTTGAGGGTGGGCAGCATGTCCTGCTTCTTCACTGCCATGTCTCTAGGACGTAAACAGTCATAGGTCCATAGTGAATGCTCAGTAAACAGTGGTAAAATCAATGGATAAATGTTCCAGTGTAATTATATGCTGTAAAGCAGGTTCTCAGAGTCATCCACTCAGTCCTGTATGCATTGCTTCATTTCATATTTATAACACTATAAAGGAAGTTAGTATCATCTCCATTTTACAGGTGGTAAAGCTGAGATTCAAGAAGGCAAGGAACTCACCCTAGATCACACAGCCAGCACAGAGCGCGCCCCTCAGTAGATGCTCAAGAAAGCTTTGTTCAAATGACCCAAACCATCCCCACAGGACAACACATCTTACACGGCTGGTGTTTCCCATTCACGAGGGTCTAGAGCACGCAGAAAGCTCTAACAGAAGCAGTGCGAACGGGAGGAGGGAGACGGTGAGGGCCGGCTTGGGGGGCAGCGTCCCGGTGACTGTGAATGGGGAGACCAGTCTTCCCTGGCTGTGGAACCTCTTCTCCTTTGGAAAATGGCGGGATCCAGCAAGACTGTGCGGGGGCCCCCCAGAGCCTAGGTTCTCCCCATCTCCTAGCAAGGTTGGTACCCGTCCAAGATGTCCACTTAGACTCTCAGGGTTGAGACACAGCAGGCAGGTTCTCCTGGCAAATGCTCCAGATTGTGAGTGAGCTGGGCCCGGCCACGTGGGGACCTCAAAGACCCCGCCTTCTCCTTCCTCACAATCCACACTGGACGCCCCTGGAGCTCTGGCTTCGTCCTCCCTCAACCATGACCTGCTTGGAGACTTCTACCCATTTAATTTCCAAAGCCTCAATCACAGCCCCGGCCTCTTTTGAAGACCATGCTGTGGGACTTGGTCCTGTGGAATATCCCTTGAAAATCTTGGTCACCTTTATTCTAAGGCCCGAGTGGATGGATGTGGCACTGGACACGTTGCACAGCCGCGCATGCGCTGGCGGCGGGGGCCCTGGCTTTTTGCTGCCACGGCCTTCCCAGGGTGGGACTCTTCACGGGGAATCTCAGAGGCAAGTTCAGGTAGCTTGGAGGAATCCCAGCCCCTCTCGTTGCCAGTGTGGAAACAGCCGGGTGGGGAGGCAGCTTCCCAAATGATACGGTAAGTTAACCATGGGGCAAATTCATCTTTTCCTCCTGAAACACCACACCCGCTGCTTCCCAGAAAGATCCCAGACTCATTGGGAAGAATGACAGCGCTACTGAAAAGCGTGTGGATTCGCAACATCTTGGCCTTGGGAAGCTGCTGTCTCCTTTGGGTGCAGCCCGCTCCTGGTTACAGCCGTTCTAGCCACAGGGCTTCGGGGAGGCCGTGGTACACACCCTCCCCACCCAGGCGCGCCCAAGAGGAAGGGGCTTTGAGCTAATCGGGGGGTCCGGAGAGGATTCGGGGGCAGTGAGGGCCTCAAAAACCGTTTCTTCAACAAGAAACACGGCTCCCTTAAAAGAAAAGTGTCCAGAAAATATTTTATTTAGCAGATGGCGGATAGGAAAGCCAGCCTTATGGAGAGAAAGACAACTCCCAGAAATCAAAATCAGACAGCTCTGCCAGTCCAGCTGTCCTGGAGAGGGGCTACCCTAACCTCGGCTGGGTCCCATGGCTTCGGATGAAGAGACCCGATACGAGGAGCAGAAGTGATTTTCCAAATGTATGGCCGGTACAGCTGGGAGGGCTTTGCTCTCAACTGCCATTCCAAGAAATTAAAAACAATTTTCCTTTGAAGTCCTGGAGTGTTTTTCTTCCCTTCTTTTAAGATTACAGTTTGATGTCAGAAAATGACACACACAGAATTGACAAACATGCACGCATTTGATTCGGTACCATTCCATCCTGCACACCCATGTGTCTCATTGGTGCCAAGGCCCAGATGGTTTACAGCTTGACCAGGCTTAGGCTGGCCAGCCCAGAGGGTTCTGGCTCACAGTATTTGGCTGAAATGGAGGTATTTTATGCATTAAGCTGATCAACACTGGAGGAAATGAACCATGGAGACTGCCTCTAAATACTATTTTGTGACTGTTTTAGCAAAAAGATCAGGACAAAAGACACACGGAATCAAACATATAAACCAATGGAGACTATGTTTTAAACTGCAATAGGTGTGCAGCAGTTTATTTATTCCTTGCAGCACTGATGTTTTTCAAATTAAAATCAAGTTTTTCAAACTTATTCAAATCACTTTGAGGTTCTATAAATGAAATCAAATCAAATTTTCAAACACAACTTTTCTCCTCAAAAGATTATTGTCTTTCAAGTAGTGATTCTATAGCATCTCACTACGCTGATGGACAGTGACTGTAATGGGTTTGGTGGGGGGGACCTGATGAAGGGGGTAGTTTAATAACCATAATATTGCACATGTAATTGTAGATTAATGATACCAAAATAAATTATAAAAAAAAGATTATTGTTTTTTATCAATTATAGCTCAATCAGGAGACAGAAACCACAGTGTAACTTAGAGAAAGTTCAGTCTAAAGATTTAAGTAAAATGGGGATTGGAGGAACAAGAGATAGGCTAGTAAGAAGGGACAAGACCTCTAGAGAATATAGGGGTAGCAGACAGGGGGAACCGCCAGCCTCTCCCCAGGGCCGAGGTGGAGTCTGCAGGGGTCCCTCCCACCTGCCAGGGCAGAGAAGAGTCAGCCCGCTGGAGGGGGCCCACTGGGCGGCAGAGAGGTCACTGGGGTGCTGCAGCAGGAGTGCTTGCTGGAAGTCAGCCCTTGAGAACTTGCTGGAAATTGTTCTCCAGAGGGCCAGGAGGGTGGCTCCTGGGAAGGTGTGTTCCGGGATGTGCTCTGCCACGAACCAATCAAACTGCCTGGGGGCCTGGGGGCCAGCACTGGCTGCCATGTCCCGGGCGAGCCGGGCACTGGAGGAGCGGCCCACGCCACAGGGGCTCAGGAAGGAAAAGCCCTCATGTAGTAGAAGCTGAGGTGCTGGAAGCCCCCCACGGCAGGGGTCTGCCAAGAGTACACCCTAAAGCCAGGAGGGAAAAGCTCCTCCTCTGGCAATATCTCTCCAGTGGCCTCGACCAACAGACATTGTGCCCAGTGGCCAGGGAACGATATTCAAAGGGTCTGTGACGGGCAGATTTGGAGCTGACGGGCCGTTAATGAATGGCTGACAGTCCACCCCTTTGGCCACTCAGCTTGCGTAGGGGCTCTTCTTGAACTCCTGCTGTATAACAACAAGACAACACTGTACTTCTTCCTAACAAGCTACAGCTGCACCCTAGAAGTGAAGAAACACTACCCTTTCCCCAAAATGAGGAGACACATCACCCCAATGATTGCACTGATTGTTAGCTGTCATTCCCCAATTCCAGTCATGATCTAAGGTTTTTTTGCATAAATAAAAAATAAATTTTCAACGACTTGTACATAAATTAAAAATAGGGAAGATAGTAAATGGTTAACACATAGAAAAAATACTCTGATGTAATAAACAAATAGAAAATATACAAAGGCCTAAAGCCCTGTCTCTGCGGTTTGCCATGAAGCCGGATCCGTGTCGTGGCTTCCCGCTACTATGTCGTATTTCCCTTGCCCTCAGCCAGGGCCATGGCTGTTCTCTACATGACAGAATCTCGAACCCTCACTCCCCAAAACTGATGAGACAGACAAGGGAAGTCTGAGGCTCAGCCATAGCCAAGAGGGGCCTAAGGGGGCGTGAACACTTGATGTCCCGTGGGATTCTGGGTGGGATCCCAGAGCAGAAAAATGGCCTTAAAGAAAGGCAGGAAATCTAAATAAAGCATGGACTTCAGTTAATAATGATGTGGTAAGACGCTAGCCTAAAAACAGGGGCAGGGTGTGTAGAAACCCCCTGTACTATTGCTGTGGCCTTAATTGTGCGCCCTTAACATTCACGTGTTGGGTCCCTAACTCCCAATGAGCCTGTACCCCTGTATCTGGAGATAGGGTTTTTAGGAGGTAATTAGGGTTAAACGAGGTCATACGGCTGGAGCCCTAACCCCATAGGACTGTGGCCATACAAGATGAGGACAAGTCCTCTTTCTCTCTCTCCCTCTCTCTGTGTCACATGAGGCCACAGCAAGAAGGTGGCCATCTGAAAACTAGGGAAAGGGCTCTCCCCAGCCCCTGCCCCAGCTAGCCTCGGACCCCAGACTTCCAGGCTCCAGGTAGACAAATGCGGACTGTGTAAGGCCACCAGCCTCTGGTAGTTTGTTACAGCAGCTTGAGCTGACTGACAACAACTCTTTACAAGCTTCCTGTAAATCTAAATTTTAAAAAATATAACCTAGTCAACGTGTCTCACCCACCAGGGGCGCAGGGATCGTCACTGGTTTTTGAATTGACCGCCTGCCACTCCTTTACCCCCATTGTCAGGAGACCAGTTATTGCCTTCAGAGCCCCCACCCCCAAAGTGACCAAGATTTGGGGGGGCCCGCTCAGTCCTAGAGGGGCTAGCCCCGCTTCCAAACCCAGCGGAGAGAACTGGGAAGTCCACGAGAATCCGGAACATACTCCCTGCCCTGAGGCTGTGCTGCTGGGCTGGCAGGTGTCACTCCTGCTCATTCACGTCCCCTCCCGGCCACCATGGGGACACTCAGGTGGGCCCTAGATTCACGCCCATTCCTTCCACCACTGTCCCAAGGCCCAAACCCGGCACTGACAGGGGGCTCCCTGAGGGCTTCTGGCTCAGTCCCCTACCCAAGTAGGGTCCGGCCCTCCCCCAGGGACCTCACCCAGGCAGGAACACAGACAAGCAAGGGGACCCAAGAAGGAGGAAAGCCGCTGCCAAGGAACGAGTTCAGCCTTTAATTTTACTGAATCGCAGTGCAACCTCATAGTGATGATCCCATTTTAAGTCAAAATTGAAAACATACAAATGGGTAAAAGAGAAATAAGCTTTTACTCAATTGTTTATTTGAAATTGAGTACTCCTTTGATTTGAAATCAAGTTTCTGATTTTCTTTCTGGACTAAATTGTCAGCGACAGGCCCTGTGTTTAGCCCGGCTTCTGAGCACGTGGTCATCTTAGCAGAATGGTTCTCGCACCATCACCGTGACAGAATCCCAGCGTCCCAAAGTCATCCTTCGGGACCGTTGAGTACCCTCTAGCTTTCTGTGCTAAATGGACCGGCAGCTCGGCGACTGCCGTCTAAGTGAGGGGGGTAGCTGAGCGATGTCGGGGCGCAACCACAGAATTTGAAAGCAGGAAGGCTTTTTGGATTTCAGCTTTCGACTCTGCAGTTTGAGGGCTGCCGCTCACGCTGAGCCCAGGAAAATGGGCCCTATCATCCTAAGGGAGTTTCCCGAAGATAATTTTGGTACAATACATGAATTGAATCACAAATTTGTGTGGCAACTTGGCAGAGAGAAAACAATCCCACTGTGAGGTCGATTGTTGAATGAGGAGCTGTCCTGATTCCCAGTTCGCTCTTGTGGGGTGGGGGAGTTCTCTCTGTGATATGCGACCCTTGAAGGTGCCTTTCTGGCCCCACGCCAGGGCGAAGCCCCTGCCCTTCCCCTAGCACAGCCCACAGGGTTATCGCCCGCCCGATTCCGCAGGCCCACTGGGGAGCTGCCAGTGAGTTCGGCACAGGAGGGATGAGATTTGCTGAGTTAGTACCCCCATGCATATCCTGTTTCAGCTCCAAGATTTCCTGGGGAGTGAGGCGGTGGACAAGCCACGTCCTGTGTTGGAGAAAGCAGTGCCATTGTGGACTGAACATCTTGGGTTGACAGCAAGCCCAGTACTTGGAGCGCTGCTGTGGGAAGAACCTAGCCTGTGGTCACAGGTAACTTTTGACTGATCTATGTGAAACCTAAAACTTCTCTCAATATTTCAGACCAAGTGACCTCTCGGATGCCTGGTCTGTACTCGCACAGCTCCTCACTGGGAAGCATTATTTCTTTCTGGACTCTCATCACTAACTAGAAAATAATGCTACAAATGATTCACTTTTTCTTACTTTCTCTTATAACTTGACCTATAAGTTCTTGGCCATGGCTATCGCAGACACGACAGCAATATTTCCAGTTAGATTAACATTTCTAAATATTTTTCTCTATTCAGGATGTATCACTTCTATTGCCCTCAAGGGATCCTCTTTCAGGAACTTACCTTCATACCTGGGACGTTCCTTTCACCTAATTCATAGACGTATCTCTCAGCCATGACAGTTAATGAATTAAAATGTAAACAGGCTTATTAGAATTTTTCTTTTTTATAATTTATGATATTTTCTGCCATGCATCTCTTCCTTATATTGATCATAGATCTTATTACTGTTATTTGCTTTATCATGGTTTCTTAATTTGAACTCATTCTGAACAGATTCACTTTACAAAGTAAACATGTACAATTATTTTCATTTTCAGTTGGTTTGCTCTAAGTTTTCTTCCTCGGAACCCGTAAGCTTCCTGTTCTTTCATTTTTGCTTTCTTAATAGAGCACGAGAAGGAGGTAAGAAAAGGATTCCCCCTTATATGGCAGGAGGAACAGATAGGAACAGGATTGATGGCAACTGAGTGCCGTGGGCTGGGCAACCGCAGAGGTAGGCGGGGACGACAGCGAAGGGCCTGCTTGTCCCAACCACGGTGGCGGCCACCCTGGAACATCGCTCTGTGGCCACAGAACTTTATGCCTTCACAACTTCTTAGGACAGGATGTGGCCCGCAGAGCCCCCATCTGAGGCCCTTCCCTGGAGGAATGGCCCCTGGAACCCTGTAAATGCCAGCATGTCCCTGGGCGGCTCGCGCAGGACCTGCCCCTCCTTCAGAGCGGCGTGTGGCCAGGCTTCTGCACCAGCCTTTGCGGCTCCCGGTTTTGGCAGCCAGGCCAAGTGCTGACTCACAGGCCAGGAGGGCCCACCAGCTCCCTGGGGCCAACCCGCGTGCTGCCCAGCCCCGCCCGCCTGCGCCCAGGGCTGCTGGGGCTCTAGAGCCAAAGGGACCCGAGGCGTCGTCGCGGCCTGCACCTTGTCTCTGTAGGTGAGGACGCTGGACCAGAGGGAAAGTAGGCAACTTGCCCCAAGCCACACAGCTCATCAGAAGTAAAGTGGAAACCAGTCTCTTCCAAAGCTCTCAATGGTCCCTGACTCAACCTGCTCCCTGGAAGGAGGTGTGTGCAGGGCTGCATGCAACCAGAAGGCATGTCTGCAGTACCTCTCAGTTCACAGCAACTCCATGATTCTGACATGAATGAGTTTCCCGCAAGACAGAAAAGAGAACTGTGATGCTTAAAGCTGACAGGTGAAGGCTCTCACCAGGACATGTTGCTAAAAATGTTTCCCATCTCACTCCAGACCCACACATTTCATCCTTGCTTCCTTAAAACAGACTTCCTCCCTAGCTGCCTTGAAATAAACTGGATTCAATAATCAAATATGTTAAAATAAAAGCATAAATCCTTATGGAAGGATTATTAGTCAGCTTCATAATTAGTTGGGCTTTATTCTAAGGGTACAAAGCCCTCTCTAAGCAAAATCTCACGCGAAAACATTAAGAAAATAATTTTCTACATAAAGTCAAAATGTTCTGCATATCTAGGAACACCATAATCAAGTTTAAAGACAAATAACCTGTGGAAAGAAATTGTTCCAAGATAAGCGGCAAAGGTTTGATGTTCTTAATGTATCAAAAACATTTACAAATCATTAAGAAAAGGATAAATATATACAAGTTGGATAAAAAAGGCAAAATGAGGAATTACAAAGCTAAATAGAAGGGGTCAGTAAATACGTTAGAAAATGTTTGAACTTACCAAAAATTGGATTTAAAACAATTAAAGTTATCATTTCCAAAGTGAAAAATGAAAAGCTGATGAATAAAACTCCTTGCTGGCAAAGATTTAGAGATGTAGGTTCACAACTCTGCTTTGGGGCAAGGCAAATTGGTTTAGGGTTTTTAGGAAACAATCTGGTCCCAGGCCCTCTGGCCAGGTGGAAATCTCCCAGGATGTTACTCTAGAAGGTCTAGAAGGTCGGTCGCCTAGATAAAGTTGTTGATCACCTCACTGCAATGATAATGAAAAGTTGGAAGGAATTCAGGTGACCAAAAATAAACAAAAATAAGGAAACAATTGAAGAGCCGAGTGATATTCCACACAACTATGACATGAGGGTTGAGGACTCCAGGAAATGCTTCCTTCCAAGGAAAGCAGGGCATTTCCATATGCATCCATTCTGGAAGTTTCCAGACCTCCTCTCTTACTTGAAGCTTTGACGCCAAGTATTAATGATGATTATGGTTAGGTGATAGGCTATAGACAATTTAATGACATAGTATGTGAGGAGAAGCCCAAGCTTTTATAATTATGGTCACATGATAGTATTTTAATTTTGTTTAGAAATATGCCATTGTTATAATTTCCTTTAAATTATAAAGAGTATGCATAATAATATCCAGAGCATAATCTTCAGAGCAGAAAAGCAAAAGACTGTATAAATTATTACACAGTTTTTAAAAACATAGAAGGAAGAATAAAAGGTGGGATATCAAAATGTCACGTAGAGTTGAGGCAAGGTTGTGCATTTGGGCTGGTTTCTATTTTTCCTCTTTCAGCTCTTCTCTATTCTTCCAGCGTTCCTCAATGCATACCTATTACTTTTATAATAAAAATATTGTTAGAAATAGCTTTTGTCCCACTTCTTTATACAAGGAGTGAAACGGGCTGGGAAACAACATGACCAGTGCATCATCATGGGAACAAATGTGCTGCTCATATGCTTACAGACTTTGTTTTCATCGATTGTATTGTTTTCAGTCTATAAATCATGAAACCTGCTTTTCTTTGATATTTAGTCATTCAGCTTCAATGAAATGATTAACGACTTTCTCTGGGAAGATCATTTGTATCCATAAGTGAAGAAAGAGTTTTATATGCTTTGTGTTCATACGTAAAGGCAGAGTAGCCTCTTTTTTATTCTTCTATTGACTCACAGAAATGCCTACAAGCCACTTCATTCTGGAACAAATAAGGTAAAGTGATTCTATTCCTGTCTCAAGTGACCTCAGGCAGTTTCTCTGGTAAAGAGTCTGTTTCTGTGGAAATGGCTTTTTCGTAGACCCCTCTGCCTGCCCAGAATCACTGTCACATCTGTACTTGGTGCCCTGTTTGGAATTGTGAGGAATGGATGACGGTGACTTTGGATCAACTACAAAGTATCGTCTGCCAAAGAAAATAACCCAGAAGCTGTCTGCTGGGCAAGGCTTTTGCCTCTTCTGGAAGTTTCCAGACCTCCTCTCTTACATATCAAAGACAATTCTTGAAATAGCTTCAGTTCTGACACGGATATCCAGCTTTAGTGCAGCTGTCCAGTCTGTGTGCAGAGAACCAGAGGGCCTCTTCCCAGAGCTCTGTCAGCTCCCAGAAGCTCCTCTGCTAGGGTCTCGGGGACTCTGTGTAGACCTTCACTTCTCTCCCTCATCTCCCCTACCCCCTCTCCCCTGCCCTCTGAGGCCACACCTCCCCAGGTTCCTGGAGGTTAGAGTCTGCCTGCCTTTTCAGGCTCAGTCTCCTTTCCTGCCGTCTCTCCTGCATGTGGCACCCTGGGTCCCTCACACTGTCCTCCTGCCGGTTGCAGGAGAGCGTCCATAAGTTGTCAGAACCCTGTTTGCATGAGGTCCCGCAGGAGTAAAGAGCTTAGAGTGTGGGTCCATGCTGCTGGGGTGCAGATCCTGGCTCAGCCCCTCGGTGGCTGTGGGGTCCTGGGACGTCCCTCACCTTCCCCGGGAAAGGGGACACGTGTGGAGGAGCTGCAGCCCTGGCCTTGCGGAGCCCCGGGTGTGCACTGGTTGAGAAGAAGCAAGCCGCTCTCATTTGCTGGGCGGCATCTATGTGCACACGTTTCATACACTTGTTACTTAGTTCCTACAAAACTCCTCGGAAATGTGATTAGCGACATACTATCCGTAAGACTGAGGCTCAGAGAGGCTCTGCAGCAAGGCCACACCCCCGAAGATCACACCTCTTTGCGAAACACACCTCCTCCCTCCTTTCTGTGCCCTTCAGTCCAAACAACAAAGCCGACTTCTGCCCCAAGCACTCCACTGCACACAAATCAGTAAAATGACCATCGGTTAGTTAGGTGCTCTGATCTTGGCTAATAGATGATCACATTGGGTAAAAGACAAAAAGCCCGGTTAATGACAGTGTAAATGCAAAGGCACAGGATTACGTTTGGGAGGAGGGAATAAGCCTGAGGACTTCTCCCTGAGGACACGGGCAGACGGCTCCCTCATCCCTACAGCTCATCCATGGTCCTTGCATTTAGAAAAGGCTGGTTGCAAAACTCTAAATTGACATTTGAATTCTTCTTCCATACTCGGAGCTTAACTGCCAAGTGGGAGAAGAAATTGACGTCTTCCGCCACCTGGCATGCTCCCCAGAGACCACGGTGTCCAGCCTGGGGTGGCGGGAGCTCGCTGGGCCTCCTTCCGGGATCTGGCCAGCGGGGCCGCGCCCCCGGGTGGCTGCTGGAGGGGCCCCTGCAGAGCGCAGAGCACTTGAAGCCCTCGGCTGGGGAGGGGCCTCCGTGGGCCTTCACATATTCCGGGGGAGGCGAGTCTACTCCGTGGGCCGGGCTGGGGCCTTCGCACCCCCAGCACCCACGTGGACACCCACCCTGCAGTGCCCTGCAAGGCAGCTGCTCTGCTGTCTTTGTACACCTTGCTGTACTTGTTTCGGGGTCACATTAGGTTTTCTCAGTGAATGTGCTTTGCAGAGTTTAAAGGTGATGGACACCTCTCATCTTGAGCCCAGCACACTCCGTCGTGTTTTCCCCCAACACTGAGGCACAGGTGCACCCCGTCCACCCCACCAGTGCAGCAGGTGTGTGCTGCCACCCACTCGTCCCCTGCTCCCTGCAAGGGCAGCCGAGGGCTTCCTGCCTAGGCCAGCAGGGACGCTCCGTTTACCCCGGGCATGACCAAGCAGCAGGCCTGGGACACTGCTTTCGCTCAGGCCTCTGGTGACGGAGGGCTTCAGTCTACTGAGGAGTGACTCTAACACAGGTCATGTGGATTTGGGGGAGAGGGGACTATTGTGCTATTAAAAACGACTTACTCCCAGCTTTGCCTGAGCGCAGTACAGGTAATGGTGTGGCATAAAAGCCAGCCGTCCTCAGCCATCCCAGGTCTGGGTCCCAGTCACCGCTGGCCACCTGACTGCCAGACAGCAAATTCCACTGAGATTCTGGGAAATCTAAGACCTCTGGCCCCTCTCCTTGCAAACAGCTATACCCAGGACCACCTGGCTAGAGACAGCGGTGGGTCTCCTGACCTTCAAACTGGGCTTCTGAGACTCCCCCAGGGATCCTGCCCCTTTCACTGTGCATGCCCCCAAGAGCGAGCACCTCCCGTTGGTGTGTCCCAGCCCTTTGTGCTGAGTCCAGCCAGGCAGAGGGGCTGCTCCTGGAGCACGGGGTAGGCCCTCTGTTTGAAACTCCTAACCCCCATTTGCTAATTCAGGGCAGGAGGGGGTACCTCCCCAGCACCAGAAAAGATGTCTCAGAGAAGGCAGTGCTTGAGGTTTGCAGCATGACCAAATTTATAAAGGAAGCACATTTGTAAGGAGGAAGCAGCGTGAACAACGGCGAGGAGGCAGGCAGGGGCCCAGGGGGACCAGGGACGGCCAGCAGCATGACCAGGACAACGTATGCAGCAGCCATGGTGGGAGGTGACGCTGAGGACATGGCAGCTGTCAGAGCGGGAGTCCTGAGGTGGCCCCAGTTTCTAGGGAGGGAGGAGGGCATGGCAACTGTGACCTTGACCTCTGCAGCCACCCAGACCTGCTGAAGTCAGACTCAGCCACTCACTAGCCTGTATGAGTTCAGGCAGAGCAGCATTCTCAGTGAGATTCTGCCTCCTTGGCTGCAAAAGCTGAGGCCTTGGCGAAGGAGGAAGGAGCTCTCAGAGGAGGGCAGGGATCTGGGAGGACCGCGCAGGGACCGCTGATAACTCTTCTCCCCTGTGCCCCCCTCATCTTCCCTACTCCCAGGTCTGGCGCCTCTGCCCTCTCTCCCAACTCCTTTCTTTTTTTAAAAAATACAGTGTGTAAAGATAAACAAAAACTTAGTATAGGAGGGAAAAGAAAAAATTAATTAATAAAATGAGGTGATCTAGGAGTGAAGTCCGCAACCAAGATTAAGACCCTCACACGTGCCAGAGGTGAGACTCCGTGCGGCTCTGCACTTCCAGCAGCCAAAGGGGAGCCTTGATCGGCCATAGGAATCAGCGTCCCTGAGGAGAAAAATCAACAAATAAGTCGCTTTCGTAGAAGTGCTACAATCCCTGGTTTTCCTCATATGGTTGCTCCTAGGACTCATTCCATCTGTCTCTCCAGCCAGCTGCCAATACATGTGTGATGCACCCATCTGTCTGCTTATCCATCTATCCATCCCTCCGTCTATTCTCACAGAGAATGCTTTATTCTAGTCAGTATACAGAAACCCTAAGCTTACACACTTTCTCACCTTGGAAACTTCAACATGAGCAGAACTGTGACCTAAGCAGAAATGCCAGCTGGGCCCACTAAAGACAGTCACC
The DNA here is from genome assembly GCA_029783875.1 of Phataginus tricuspis. Taxonomy (NCBI): domain Eukaryota; kingdom Metazoa; phylum Chordata; class Mammalia; order Pholidota; family Manidae; genus Phataginus; species Phataginus tricuspis. Next base: position 23,487,062 of record JAQQAC010019064.1, read on the forward strand.
TGGGAAGGACTGTGGCGTCCCAAACACAACAGGACTTAGGAGGGAACCCGTGCTTGTTTAGAAGACAGGTCTGTATGCGAGCATGCTTTTCTAAGTCACAACACAAACATTGTATACTGTTAAAATTGTTCAGAATTTTTACACAGTTTCTGGGAATGTTGACCTCCATAGGGTGAGGATTCATGGTTATAAATGCTTATACTTAAATTAAGCTGAGTGCATGGAATAACTGCCCGCTTTTTTCAGGAACATTTATTAGAACATGAAAATGTTCACAAAAATTCCATAGGTTAGACATGGGACAGTGCACACTTGACTTGCCTTCATTTTCTCCAGCTACTATGTGCGAAAGGAGAGGCGCTGTGCTGTCTCTGTGTTTAGGGTAGTAACAGTCTCCACTCGTATCGATCATTGTAATAGCTGATTGGTGGTGTGCATCTCTCCTCTGTTGGTCCTAGTACTGACGGGATCTACAATATCCTTGCATATATTCTTAGTAAGAGGTAGAAGATTTTTGTTGTTAAGGTGGTATGTGATATTAACATAAATTGGACAAATTCATCATATCTGTTGAAATGGATCGACTTTTCCCCCAGCTTGCTCAGTGAACTAACCCACTGAGCTTTGCCCTGGAGTTTTCATTTTGTTCTGACAGCCCCGACTTGACTACCAGGCTTTCCGAGTGGTGAGCTGATCTGTATAATCCCTGAATAGGACACCAGTTTTGTAGTACTGCCTGGCAACTGCATAGCACTGCATGGAGCTGCCCGGTCCCATTTTGTGACCCCCAGTTTCCAAAGGAGGCGAGTGTTTCTTGTCACTGGGCAATGCCACACCCAGGGATCACCAAAAGGCTGACCAGCAACTCATTTTGTGACCCACTTTAGAGAGAACAGTTTTAAAGAAAGAACTCTGGTGGTCACTGTGACAATAGGCCACCATGGTGACTGGGTGGTCTTGCTTTAGAATTGCTCTGCAGTGCCTTTAAACATGGACTGGGCTTTATTGCATAGAGGACGTCTGTCCTCTGTATTTGCATACCGAAGGCCGTCCTCCTCTGCTGGGACATTTTTTACTTTCCACTGGAGCTGGACACCCTTCTCATCTCACCTCTCACTGCCTCTCAGGTCTGAAGGCTGGTTCCAGCTCCACCATCCGTCCTCCCAAGACCCCCTGAACCACCGCGCTGGCGTGCACAGTCCAGCCGTATGGGGGAGAGCAGACGAGCCCCGGGAGCAGACCTGGGCCTGGCCTGGATGGGAGGAAGGCCAGAAAGACGGGCCTCATGGGTGGCAGCTGAGGGAAAAACGGTGTTTAAGGAGGTCAAGGGTACTGGAAGCTACTGGCAGTTCAGGGAAGATGACAATAGAGTCATAGCCATAGAATCTGGCAACAAGGTGGGCGCTGCTGATCTGGGGGAAAGCCACTCGGCGGGCACAATAGCCTGGTCACAGCAGACATGGGTAGGAGGGGACCGTATAGGGCTGAGAAGTGACAGGTGGCTGGAGAAGTTTGTGGAATCAAAGAAATTTGCCAATGTTCTTTGCTTTGTCTGTTCTAGGGCAGGAGATAATCAGAATGGAGGGAATGATGTAGAAGAAAATGCTAGGGAATGATCCAGGGACAGAAAGACTCATGGGTTCTTAGAAGGAAGAGAGAGGAGGATGGGGGCACAGGCAGAGGGGTCGGCGTTTGTCAGGGCCGAGGTCTGCGGGGGAACTCCAGAGGGCGGTGGGCTGCGTGGCGGCACCTCAGGATGGCCTCTCCCGTCGGGTGCCAGCTTTATAGTCTGTACTGGGCTGGCTGTTCACACATTCATTTGCTCTGAGCCAGAAACTTCACCAGACACGGAAGCACAGCAAGTCGTTCTTGCCCCCGAGATTTCTGCCGTCCTCACTCATCAGGGGTCCCCGGCAAAGCGTCGTCAGCAGACTCATCTGCATTTCACATGGCCTTCCACAGTGTGACTCCTGACGCGGCAGGAGCCCAGGTACGCGGTGCTGGAGAGACATGGAGCAGCCCAAGCTTTTAGTCCCTGCTCTGACCCCCTCACGCATCAGAATAGGAAACTGGATATGAGCTCAAACCAGCTGTGTGGGACTTAAAAGGGATGGATGTACACTTCAGCACTAGAATTTAATATTATTAATTATATTTGGAATTAGAAGAAACTTGATAACTAGTATTGTATATGTGGGGGCTGATCTAGTTGGGAAGACCCAGTAAATGAAAACACCAGAGACACCCCCTCCACCTGTGTCACATTGCATTCTCCCAGTGAATCATTCAGAAGGGAAGTATCTTCCGTGGCACCAATACAAGCCATGAGAACCCTCCATCATCTGTATCTTGCAGGAATTCCTGTGGTCACCCACACCAATGGCCTGAGATGAAAAATTGGCCTTAAAAACCCGGCAGACCCACAGTCTCCGGATGCGGTCACTGACATGACCGAGCTGGGAGAAACTCCTTGGGGACAATCCACATCCTGTGCACTTGAATTTTCTGAGATTTCCTTATTTTAGCAACATAATCTAGGTCACTCAAAAATTTTTCATTTCAATTTTATTTTTAACCCCCTAGCTGATAGAATAGCAGGTACAACAGGGCTCTATGCACAGTAAATACTCGAAGCTCTGTTTCCACTCAACTCTAAAAAAAGACGATAACTCCTGTATTGCCAACCTCACCAGTTCCCAGGAGGCACAAAGGACCTACACTGCCAAGAGTCTATGCAAATAAGATTCTCCAAAGGGTATATTTAGCCCTTTCTTATAGTCTGTGTTACCATCTCGATTACCTAAATTGGGAATGGGCTTCTGGTCATTGAACTGAGGGTTACTCAAATTACCTTTTTGTTTCCTCCTATGTTAAAGAATTTCTAAAATGTTTGTTCACTTTCATTCTTTAGTAACACCATCTGGGGGAACGCTCAGCCCTGCCCTGGGCTGAAGGGAGGGACATAGGAGTGCAGGGTCAAGCATGAATGGTTGGGGCTGAGAAGAAAGGATATTGGCCCCATTAGCAAATTTGTTTGTTTCTAATAAGTTTCCCCACTGAGGCAAGCTCCAGGAAGCTAGCCGCCCCGCCTGCTTGTCCACAAGAGGCCCCTCAGTGCCCAACACGTGTCTTACCTTCAGCAGGTGCACACACAGACATTTGTTACATGAAGAAGTTCCTGACAGTAATCTTGTTTTTATTTTTCTTCCAAAACAGGAATAATTAATAATATTAATATTCTAATTGATTGAAATAATTTAGGGTCTTAACCATCTTCATAAAATAATAATTTTCAAATGGAAAACCAGAATATTCAGAGAATGTTCTTGAATTTCTCTGTCTGCATGAAATTAAAGTATGAAGTGAACTGAGTATATTTTTAAAGCAATGAATCCTTAATGTATGACAACATGGGGGTAAAACCCAGAGGCTATCCTGGCCTGAGGTGTTGTAAGCAGGACCGACATCCAGATTGGCCAAAATGAGACGTGGGTCAGGTTAATGATGAAGGTGAGAAGAGTCTTGGACAAAAGGAGGTTCTTAAACAAGCAAATGCTAGAGGCTGAAAGAAAATTATCTGCATCTTCTAATATCATATGGTCAAAACCAGAAACGAAGTCGCCGTAACTCTGAAACAAGAACCAGGCAGCAAAAGTCTTGCCTTACATATGCATGTAAAAGGGGTCCTGCCTTAACTTCAGAGTCACTCAAATTTCCTTTTACTAATAAAGGTTCAGTGTAAAATGTAACGTCATTTTGCTCCCCAAATGATCTGCCTTTTCGAGAGCATAAGCAACGGTGGAAGTGATAAAGCTCTGGGCGAGTCTCGGCCACATTCCCCAAGGGAAGAACACGCGCGCACCTGGAAGCCCCGGTGACCACATCCGTCAGAGACTCAGCCGCCTCAAGATGGTAGGATTTCTCAAAGGCAGCCTGGCTTGTGGGTGGTCCCACAAAATTCATTTCCAAGTTCTTTGACCACAATTTGGAAATCACTCATGTCTCATCTCAAAGACAAAGAAGCCCACACACAGGGTACTGGATTATAGGATTTAGAAACCCAACCACCGTTTAAATGCCATAAAGCTTACTAGACCTGCAGTCTGAGTATTGTCTGCACACACAGATAATATAGAAACTCGTGGAGCACTCTGTGTACTCTTTGTGAAAAACACAAATTCTCCCAGGAATTTTGGACATTAAAGCTCAGAGACATGAAGGGACTTGGTTCATACGGAGTGTGATCAGAGTAAAGATCTGCGCACAGGTCTTCGGGTTCCACGGCAAGACCAGAGGCCTAAAGGTATTCACTTAATGATGATCATACTGGATATGGATTCCAGGAGAACAGGGATGTACGTGTGTTTGTTCATTGGTGTATCTCTGGTACTCAGGACAGAGATGCCCAAATATCTGTGGGAGGGAGAAATGGAGGGAAAGAGGGAGGAAGGGAGGGAGGGAAGGAAGAAGGGGAGAGAACATCCCACTTAATCACGAGCATCTAAATGGAGGCACAGCAACACCCCAAACTGAGGAGAGAGGTCCCCCCCTGCTGGTGAAAGCCAAGGCTGTTCATCCAGGAAGCTTAGCATAGCCTCCATCGCTGTGTCCAGGTTGGGGAGGTGGAGACAAGGTCTGTCTGCACAGGCAAGCCTGGGACAAGTGGCGTCTGAGGTGACTACATATTTCCAAGCTTCTCATTTCAGCCCAAAGCCTGCCTGTGCTTCTGGACCCAGGGTGGAGGCTGCAGAAGGCAGAGTCCCCCTGCACAGCCGTCCTGGTGGAGACGAGGATGAAGTCCGTCCATCTCCCGCCCGCCCCCATCACCTCATCTAACTCAACCTGAAAGTGACAGTGTTGACCGTTTGCAGTAACCCAGCAATATTTGCTGCTACACACGGAAACTTCACAGAATTCTAAGTAGCAGATGCTGGCAGACACTCCCAGTCACGCTGCACTGCCTTAGCACATTCCATCACGGGCCATAGCAACTTTATTATGGCCATATTTTGTACTTCTGGTGCAATCAGGCTGAATTTGTGCATTTTTTGAAATGGAATTGGGCCGGGTGAGGATGATTTGTCTAGAAGCATTAATGGTATGTGCTTCAGCAATGCTGGTTGGTGCATTTTACTAGGAAAGACAGAATTTTCTTAGTAAATGTGTATATCCCCAAGGTATTTGTATTCAGTGACAACTCACTTATAATGGTATTAAGATAGATGTTGTTCCCCAGCAACTGGGGAAAAACACTGAGTAATTTGGATATTCCTTGTACATGGAATGCATGAAATGGGGATAAAGCAGAGAACCCAAAAGCTGTGGTGGGGGAGGGGGGAAGGAACAATATGAAAAAAGTCTGACATAAATGTAATTGGCATCCCACAAAGAAGGGAGAGAGAGAAAGAGAAAGAACCAGAAGAAATATTTGAAGTGACAATAGACAAGCATTTATCAAAACAATGAAGGACATCAGACCACAGATCCAAGAAACTCAGAGGCTCCCAAGGCAGGATAAACACTGAAGAAGAAAAAACACACCTAGACACATCATATTCTAACCGCATGAAACCAAAAACAAAGAAAAAAATCTCATAGGCACCAGGCATATTACCAACATAAGAGCAAAGATAAGAACTTGTAGGAAACCTGTTGTTAAAGACCGTGCAAGATAAATTCCAGAGAGGGAGTCTGGGTCTGGCTGTCCCAGCTAACCGCTCCCCTCCCTGTCTGAGCAAAGCCGTGTGTCCAGCTGACTGATGGCCAAGTGACCACTTACCCCTCCCTCCTCGAGCACACGTGAATCTCCCAGACAGGGCCTCTGCTGAGTGGCTCTTTTGCACTTTTGCACACTTATTTGATAAAGGACTGTTTTGAACCAGGTACAGAAGAAAATCCACATGTTGATAAGTAGATTTATTTTCAAGTGTACGCAAGTCAAGATGTATTGTAGAGTCAGGTGACCTCAACCTCAAGGAACACACTTTCTACCAAGAAAAAAATGAGAGGATTTCAAATACAGAAGGCTGAGAATGGCCTGATGCAGCACATTTCAGGCTCCACAGAAAGTAAAATCCAGAATGAAATTTCATGAAACTTCAATGCCTAGGATTTTATTATTGTGGTTTTTAAAGGAAAATAAAATATGGATAGTAAACAGTTATTTTCAATTCCATCTGTGCCCTGCATATTTATATTTAAACACCGTACACTTTCAACATTTAAGAAACAGTAATGGTGATGGTTAAGAATCTGTTCTCAAGCCATGGCTCGGCATCTTCACAGCTATTTGACTTTGGAAGTGTTACGCCACTTCTGATTCTGTTCTTCATACTCAGAAGGTCACTGTGAGAATTAAATACGATAATTCAGGCCCTTAGCACAATGCCTGGAACACTATAAATATCCAATAAACTTTAGATGCCATTAGCTTACTTATTGTTTTTGTTTATTGCATTATCATGTCATCATTACTTTGTCAGGGTCACATTTATCTAAGCAAGGGTATCATCTGGCAATTGCCTTTCTCTTTGGGTATTATTTTTGGGGTCTTTCCAAAGTCCAAGATACATTTTTCCTGTGACTTTTCATGCTTATTACTCGTTCTCCTTTACGAGGTTTGCAAGGTGAATGCCAGTTCTGAACCTGGGAGCAGACACAGCTCTACACTGGCCCAGAACATCAAGCCCTCCCCGAGATTCAGCCAAGGAGGACTTGTCACCCCTGCCTTTCCACCGATGTGTGTGCTTGTGAGGCGCCCATGTCTGAAGATGGGGCACCATGGACTGGCATGAAGTGACCCACCGGCACTCTGAGGTCTATAAAAATATTTCTAAGAATTCTTTCATTTGTAAAAATTATCAAGCTGACCTGTTACTATACACTAGCATCTAGATCATTATATTCTAGGTCAGAAGTTAACAAACTTTTCTATAAAAGACCAAATAGTAAATATTTGGGGCTTTGTGGGTTACACACAACCTTGTTTCATATCATATTCTTCTTTTTTATCTTTGTTTCACAACCCTTGTAAGATGTAAAAAAAATAATCTTAATTTGTGGACTGTACAAAAACAGTCTATGGGCAAAATTGGCCCCCAGGTTATAGTTTGCCGGCCCCTCTTCTGTACCTCTGATTTCCTTTATCATAGACAGCTTGGCAGTCAGGAAGAATGAACACTTAAGTTTTCTTTTGTTTGCTAAAACTACATTAAAAATCAGCCTTGTTTTCAGCTTTTAGGAAACTGGACTCTTTCAGAGATTTAATTGAAAGGGAAGAGGTATTTCACTGAAATGTACTTTGGAATAAGTTATGTATATAAAATATATATAATTAAATATATATATTAAATATAAACACACACTCACATACATATGGTCCCTGTATTCCAAGTAGTTGAAGTTAATAAAAATGCCTGAACTTTTTCAGTTGGTTTCCATGGGAACATCCGTTAAAACGAGATGTATATCCTCGACAAGCACCAGGGCTTTTGGCTGATGAAACATTTTATGTATTGACTTTGGAGGGCGTTTTATTTCCATCCGTTCCTGCCTGGCTGGCTCCCTACTCTCCTCCTTCGCTCCATGCAGCCCCTCCTCTCCGCGTGCCCCGCGCCTCCTGTGCGCCTCCACTGTCCCCTTGTCTGCCTGTCCGTCTCCCTCCCCTCCCTCCCCCCCCCTCCCTTGCGTCTTCACGCTGTTGGTTCTGTCAGCCTGAGATGAAGGTCGGACATCTGGTTTCCATCTGCCCACACTGTTTAACCTAAGCCCGGCCGACCCAGATTTCCCGTTCATAAATCATGACTCATGGGGAGCACACTCAAGACCACTCTGGGGCTGTTTACTCAGCGTATCTCCTTTTTCAGAAGAACTGCTTCCCGTCCACGTCTTTTGGAGTTGCCTTCCATTTTCTAAGCTGATCGTTTTCTCAATTTTTAATGTTTGGAAAGGGTAGTTTACTTTGATAAGGCATCTACACGAATTGTACCAAAATTAGAATTTGAGAAAACGTAAGAGTGTTCCAATAATAAAAGTAGAAAAACTGAAAGGGCACACATATTATAATATGAAGATAGGATATTCGACATTTTAAGTAAACTTTTCAGAAGTAGAGATGGTTAACCCTTAACATTACTGCTATGGGCCAGGTCTGCTTGAAATGTTACTCGCTTAATTTTCAACAAGCCTACAAAATAGGTGTCACTGACCTGAATGTAGAGACTGAGGAAACCAAGGAGCAGAAAAAATAAGAAACTTGGCCATAAGCTCGTAAGAGGCACTCCTGGGAAGGGAGCCCAGCCAGGTCTGGGGCCAGAGTCTAAGCTACCTGATTCAACTGCTTCTCAGTTTCTTCCATTGTCCCCATTTCACAGATGAGGAAACTGAGGCACAGAGAAGTTAAGTAAATGAAACTATCATAGCAATTTTCAATTTTTTTTAAACACTGCCTCTTTTATAGTACTTGTGACATGTTGCAGTGCTAAACTGTGTGAGTTTTCAGTGACCTTCCAAGAAATTTTTTAATTCCTGTATGCAAAGTCGAAGTTACAAACCTGCTTCTGTATTTACATTTTTCAGAGAAGCATGTGAAATGCATAGATTTCTCTTAACTCACTCACAGGAGAAATGAAATGCCTATATCAAAATATTTTAATCTAAAAATGGACCAAGGTGATCAGATGTGTCTCCTACGGTTATAATGCCAATGACTTCAGAGAAATGTAAGTAGGAAAACGAGAATGTGAATTTAGGTAAAGGGCGCTGAGCCCTCGTCTAGTTCCTGAGTCACGCTGAGCGATGATCACCGTAAGGGACACTCAGTGGCCATTCTTGATGTTTAGTCCCTGCAAAGCGCCGTGTGGGGCTGTGGGGAAACGAGACATCAGATCATTTCTCTCCCTGCCGAGAGTGACCCTGGAATGGCCAGACATAAAGCCTGCAGGGGGATCCTTGTCAATTCTAGCACTTTGCACAAATGTATTCTTTGAATGTGAGAGGTGAGCCAGTCTTTCTCCATGATTTCCAAGCAGCATGTTCGTGCGGTGGGGTCAGCAGGGAGAGGGCTCGGGGATGCTGCGGTCACCAGACACTCCACAATCTCAGGAGCTTAACACAACAAAATCTTATCTTTTATTCACACTGTCTGCTCTATAGGGTATAGCAAGGGCCGTCTGCTCCACACAGCGTCTCAAATACTCAGGCTAATGAACCCTCCCCAGTTTTGCAGCTACACCATCAAGAACACGGGCCCTTCCTGTTCACCATGGAGAGACGGAAGGAAAGAACACAGCTCTTCACTCTCTCAACAGGATGGAACATTTATCCCTTCTCTTGGCCAGAACTCGCTGTCAGGACTCACCACCTGCAAGAGGGAGGCGATGCCTATGGGAGCTGACAGATCCACTGTGTGTTCACAGAAAGGAAAGGAAGGAGAACAAGGAGAAGGGCAAGCCTATGTCTAGTCCTATGGAGCTGGGGAAAGAGGTAACAGAGCCCTGAGGAATGGGGACAGTTAGCACAGAGATCCTCATGCGGGATAATTGCATGGAGCTGTTGATTCCAAAATATATTGCGGTTAAATATATTAATTATTGGGACTTCAAAATTCCAAGCACTTGGCATGTACTTTAGAAGCATTATGTGTTTTAATTCTTGAAACAACTCTATAAAGGTTAATAGTCTGCCCAAGGATGAGCCTGTCATAAATGAATGGTAAACCTGGTACTGGATTGTGAGCCCGTCGGCCTCCAGAGCCTGGGCCACTGTCCCATACGCAATGTTGCTAACCATGTTGTGCAGTATGAAGAAAAGGATACACAAGGCTTTGTGCAATTTTTATCCCATTGGCCTAAGTATTTCCCCTCCTCTCCAGTGCATGTCTCAGAACCTCACTGCTGCCTCCCGCTTGTTTGCTCTTCAGTCTTTCTCTTATTTTGCAAGTATCTCTGTAACTGGATGGGTTTATTTAATTCAGTCTGTGATGCTTTCTGTGTCCCAGGTAGATGCGTGTATCAGAGTGAAACAAGTATATTCAGAATAAAGAGGAGAATGATTTATTTATTTATACGCAGAGATATTCTCCAGATGGTATTTAGTCTATGAACCTAGTCTTCAAACTCCAATATGCCAACTCAGTAATCATTACAAAAAAATCCCCTACTGCTCAGTGGTTTCTGTTATTTATAAGCAAAATATTTATACTAAGAAAAATCAGAAATTAATTGCAAGTAACTGATCCAGACATATGGAATTATCTAAATAGAGAGCTAGTTACAGTCCTCAAAATCCCTCCCTTCTGAGATGAAAAGCTGACAATTCCTCTTATGTCCCGGGACCTCCTGAGGCTGGGGCTTTGGGCTACCGGGGCACGAACACCATGGTGCCAAGAGGCTGGCCCCTCTCACTCAGGGAGGGGCTCAAAAGAAACAAGCCCCAGCCCACGGTGACCGCCTGGAAGCAGAAACATCACAGCAGGGCAAGTTTATTATTAGTTAAAGACGGTTCTTTATCCCTGTTTGCAGCCATCTGACAATGCTAGGTTTTAGATAAACGTGCCATTTGTGAACCTGAACAATTTCTAAAGCTAATGTTGAAGTGCCAGTAAGGAAAATAAGAGACCCTCACGACCAGAAGGAAGAAGAGCGGGTACGAGATGCTGGCAACCTGGGGCCCCAGCCCCGTGAGAGCCTTCCAAGGCTATCCCTCATTACCCCCGCCCTCCCACCCATCAGAGACTCGCAGGGCTGGCCCGCATCTCTGCTGCCTTTGGGTATCTGCTCGTGGCTTCTCTTCAGAAAGGCCTTCCCTCGGCCTTCCCACACATCCAGACATACACATCACCCTTGAGTCTCCTACCCTGCCTTATTTTTCTCCTTAGCCCTTATCACCAGTAAGCATGTTATATGTTTATTTGCCCATCTCTGTATATTATTTAGGGTAGGTTCTATATTACTGACATAATAACAAGTGGAGTCAGACATGCAATGCGTCAACAAAATACAAGTCTCATTTCTTGCTCACATAACAGGCTGGGTAGGTACTCAACTTGGCCACGCCGCCCTTGTCCATGCAGCCATACAGGGATCTATACTCCTGCCGTCCTGGGGCTCCAGCATCCCCTGAGTCCAGAAAACAGAAGATAACCAAGCATGGGGAGATGTGCATGGGAGGCCTGAAATTGGGACATCGCAATTTTGCTCATATGATTGGAAAGGACTTGTCATGTGGCCTCATATAACTTTACGGGACATTGGGCTACAGAGTTCTGATGTGTGTTCAAAGAAGAGGAGACTGGATCTGTCGAATAGTTAACAGTCTCTCCCTGGTGTTCTCACACTAAAGTTTGAAAAATAGCACCTGTGTTCTGTTCACAGTTGTATTCATAATGCCTAGAACAGTGCCTAGAACATAGAAGACATTGGATACACTCATATTAAATGAAGGGGAAAAAAATGAACATAAGCCAGTTTGATTAGAATGTGCCCTTAGAAGGCTGGGGCAACCCTCCCGGGCACGTTAGGGGTAGAAACCCCCAAGACTCACCCCCTGCACACTGCCTGCAGAGTGTTAAATTCAGAACCGAAGAGATGAAAGAGCCCTAAACTTGCCCAAGCAGAGGCAGTTTCCTTTACTGGGCCTGATGAATACAAATCACGATTATCCAAAATTTCTGGCATCGGAAATTTACCAATATATCTCAAAAAGAAAAGAGACAGGAACCCTTGCAATATTTACATAGTCCTTTCACTAGGAAACCCCCAAGCAGAGCTGAGAGTCTTGAGGCTTTTCCCGCACTCTCCAGGAGGCACCTATCTTCACACACACACACACACACACACACACACACACACACACACACACCAGGAAAATCATCCTTTTCCTTTCTTGAGCCTGGCCCAGAAGGCAAATAAACTAGAACAAGGAAATCATTTAAACAGGCTGAAGTGATGGCCACTCGATGGGCTTGCCAAGGGGCCCAGTTCACACCCAGAGACATGTACCAACCAAAAGATGTGCAATTACTTTTTCTAACCAGCAGAAAATGACATGTGCTCTGGACCTTGGACCAATGGATGGTGCTTCCCAATTTCCACCTCGTTTTGTCTCGAGTTCACATCAGGTGGGACGGGCATTTTGCGCCATGTTGCAGGTTGTGAGGACTTCCATCTCCATTGTCAAGACTGTGCATGGAAAGAACTGGTTTTGATCAGAGATCTGTGGTGTTACCTGTGGATACCATGACTGGGAGTGACTGTGTGTGTTCATATGTGTGTATACACAATTGTGAATACTAGGCAGCCAACCAGTGGACTCTAGACTAAACTAGATTACTTACTTTGCACCACTTTTCAAGAAATTGCTCTTTCCTGCTACCCACCATACAGTCCATATTAGGAATAGGGAGTTGGGCCAACCAGTCTTTCTCTGGAAATTGGGATGAGGGAGTCAGGTAGGTGTGGACCTATATCCTAGTGATGGTGTTTCCCGATGCAGGGGAAGCAAAGGATGTATTAGGAGTCCCTTGGAAAAGGAGTATATTGACTACTGGTGTAAGTTTTTGTGCCAGCTAAGTGATGTTGGGTGGAAACTCACACATACATCTGTCTCTCATAATAATGACAATGACTATCTTTGCTGAACACAAAATATGTCAGTAAGGTACTGGGTACTTTACTTGCAAGAATCCTAGGAAGTATTAAAAACCAGGAGGTCAATAAAATTTAAAGTGCTTAAGAACTAAAAATAGAATCCTAGGAAGTAGATATTATTAATACCTCTATTATGCACATTAAAAAAAAGCTGGCTCAGAAAGGTCAAACTAACCCAAACATGCTGGTTTTCTACTGCTGCAATAACAAATACCACAAATATAGTCATTTAAAATACACAATTGTATTCTTTCATAGTCTTGGAAGGCAGAAATGGGTGAAAAGCAAGGTGTGGGGAGGGCTGAGCTCCTGTCTGAGAGAATCTCACCCCTCGCCCCTTCCTTCCTGAGGCTGCCAGCATTCCTGGGCTCGCGGCCCCTTCCTCCTGCTTGAAAGCCAGCCAGACAGCGTCTCTCTGCCTTTGCTTCCATTACCATGTCTCGCTCTCTGACTCTGATCTTCTGCCTTCCTCTACCACGTTTAAGGACTTTGTGATTGTATTGAGCTCACCCGGATAATCCAGATAATCTCCCTATCTGCCATTCAGCCAATGTAACCCCACCTGCAACCTCAGCTCCCATTTGCTATGTAATGTAACATATTCAGCATATTCCTGGGATTGGGACGTAGACACTTTGAGAGGGCTAGAAGTCCACCTACCTCAAGGCCGCATCTTAGCAGGCAGTAGATTTTGGATTCGAATATGAGTCCAACTACAGAACTCGCATTCACCAGCCACCACATTCTCCAGCCTCTCAACGGATCACATGCTTCTTTCCCTACATCCAAAGGTGCCCCATTCTTCAGAGCTGAGTGTGACATCTGCCTCTGCCGTGCAGCATTTCCTGAGGCAGGTCTCCTGGTCGGCATCAAACCCCCACCTGCAGCCTTCTCTTCCAGAGTAGAGGCTGGAATAATAAACTAGTCCCAGCCCTGTGCAGCCCACCTCATCTTCCACCACCTAGGGGCCAAAAGGACAAGAATAATCTTTCTTCTGTAGGCAAACTTTCCATATATGTGCAGGAAATGGCAGTGGCTCTTACCGCACATCTCTCTACACCACTTGGAAGAGTTCTGGTTCCTCCAACCATCCTCCCAGGCCTGGGGCTGGCACCAGCTCCTGCTCTGGGCACACTGGCCCGTGCAGGTTGTGGTTCACCTCTTCAGAGTGGCAAGCCCTTAGGTGTGGGCTAATCAGACCTCCACCTAGACAACACATTTCTATCAACTCACAGGATCGCACTAGCTCTTCAGTGAGCACCTCACAGTTTGTTCAGATCTGACCGACCGTAATGCTATTCAGAATTACTAAGGTATTTCCAGCTTGCTACTCAGTGACTACTCCTTTATCCTGTATTTGTGGGATTTGTGTGAGTAGACCCAACAGAAGTATTTGCATTTTATTATAGTGGATTTTTACACATTCTATCAAGATCTCATCACACTCCCTTCAAGTTTCATGCCATCTATAAATGTGAAAACAGTGGCCTCTCTGTTTCTGTCCAGGGCACTGATACAAATGCCGAACAGTCTGGAACTGGGGATGGATTTCCGCAACACAAGGACCCAAAACCTCTGGGTTACTGAGTCAACAATTCCTTGAAACATGGCTAGCCAGTTAGTGATTCACCTCATTAGAGCAGCCTCTGCCCCATACTTTCCCAGCATGTCCACAAGTAGACCAAAAAAACTTGTCAAAGGCCTTGATGAAGAACAGATGATGCACCGTGTCAACCACTAGGCTCCTGGGAAAGAAGGAAATGAGGCCTTTGGGCAGCAGCCACTGTAATTAGAGTAGTTCTTTCCCACGTCTTCCACTGAGTGAAATGCAGAGATAGGAAAGACATCAAACACATAGTCACCTTACATGCAGTTACAATTACCTTCCTTGATACTGTGGAAGCATACAGAATCGAAGTACAGAGTCAAGAGCTAGGTCTGACTTGAATGCCTCTGGACACGTCCCTGAGCATGCTCGGTGTGCTGTCAGTGAGATGGGCACAGTATCTCAGCCTGTCTCTCTGGGCTCTGACATCACTTTAGCTGAGATAACGAACTTGCAGAGAAAACCACGTTCATGCCCTGCAGTGCCGGTGTTGGAGGCAGTCTCGTCACATCCAAGCACACCTCTTGTGCTACACCTCAGTATCCTCAATGAACTCAGCATGCCCCACATCCGGGTGCAAAGCTCAGCCAAGTTCTCGTTGCAATAACTTCCTTAAAAATTCACCTACTGCCTCAGGATAGACTGGAGGTTAAAAACAATTCATAAAGCTGAAAACATTAATAGTACTAATCCCGCTTTAATAGAATAAGCTTCATACTTCACAACCCATTTTGCGTTTCTGAAGTGCTTAAGCCATAGCCCTGGCATCTTTGGATGGCTCACCCAAAGAAAGGAGTCAGCCAATCGCACTGTAAGGACACTGTCACACATGAACAGTCACCTGCTACTTGGTGTCATTCAATAACCAAAGAAATGACCAACACAGAGAACAGAGGTGTATTTTCTCCACCTCTCACCTGAACACATGGAGCAGCTATCTGGAGGTGTACGAAGTGTGTGAAGTATGGCATGTGACCACAGGCAAGTCTCACTCATCAAGTGTGTAACCTTGACCTGGCCATCCGAGTCTCGGCGCTGAATTTCCCCATCTATGAAATGGGATCGTTGGGCCTTCTTCACCATCACAACTCTACATTGTGTGCCTTCTCCACCATTGTACCTTCTTTATAAAACTGTTGAGAGAGCAAGTGAAATAATGGATATGAAACTGCTGACTCCAAGGCCAGACCACACGGTAGGGTTTTCCATGACTAGCACAGCAACAAATGTTTTCCTTGAGATGGATCATGACTAATTCATACAAGACCGGCTTCCACAGATGCCTGAGTTCAAGCTCAATATTTGTCATGGTGTGGGAGCATTCAGTCTAAATTATATCACAATCCCCCGCAGATCTACTTTTACTTAAAATAAACCTTCTATAATGCATAGGCAATTTGTTGTATTTACAACAGCAAAATTCCCAAACTTATGAAGTAATTTAGAGTCTAGTGAGGCCATTCACTCTGAACTAAGATATAAAAAAACAGAAATGATAAGTAGCTTCCAGCTTCCATGGTAACACTTATAATACCTTTTGATAATGAGGAAAAACAGCATTCTATAACAACAAAAGCGAATATTCACTAAAGATTTAGAATAAAAAATTATATTGAACTACACTGTTTGTGAAGAACATTCCACATACATTAGCTCAACGAATCTCTTCTGCAGGTGAGCAAACTGTTCAGAAGCACTGTCGGTGGCACACAGACACTCAGTGTCCAAGCTGAGTTTCACACACCGCATCTGTCCTTCTCCAAAACCCCTGCCTTCTCCCTCTGACCTCAGACGCTCCAGCATGACAAGCCAGCCACAACTCTAAACTCACCTCTTCCCTGTCACTGGAAATGCACGCCTGAGCCGGCACCACTGTTGTTTCCCTTTCTGGTTGCTATCAAGAGGACGCAGGCACAAGGCAACCTGGAAATTGGGAAATGAGCCATGCAGGCGGTAGAGGTAGGGAGCTCTCAGACACAGCTGGAAGAAGTCGGCCAGCCTCACGCCCTGTGTCCAGATGGGAGAAGCACGGTCGGACATGTGCAGGCGGGTGAGGCCGCCCATGGAAGAGCCCGACAGGAGAGGTCGTCTGCGTGCTCGGGAGACCTGCAGACGGGGGCTGGAGGCGAGGAGCCGAGATCCAGCAGAGCAGGAGTTAGGCAGGCATCAGGGCCTCAGCCAAGAGGCTGGGCTTGGGGCTGAGCTCGGGACCCAGGCTGAATGGCAGAGTCAGGCAGGGAAGCCGGGAGGGGCTCAGTCGTGCCATGTGGATCCCACTAGAGGCTGGGGAAGCAGGAATTGGATTTCAGGCAGAAGAATAACTCAGGAGCTGTCAGGTGATGAGCCAGGAAGGGTGGACTTCTCCCACCCCAGAGGTAGGTCTAGGTGAGCACAGCCAGAAAGGGCCAAGGGCAAGGGGGGGCTTTACACTCACCCTGCTCCCACCGCCCCCTTCACCTCTGCCCTGTGAACCCTGGGCTCCGTTGTTATTATTGTTACAGAATTACATGTTCATTTGTCAGCAATGATTCACTGAGAAGCCAGGGGCTGTGCCAGGGGGTGTTTACACAGCAGTAAGTGAGGCAGTCCTGGGCTCCGCTGCCCTGGAGAGGTCCAGGCTGTGAGGGGACAGCGGTGATGGGCAGAGGCAGGGCGGGCCCAGGGTGAAGCCGGTCGCTCACTCACCTTGGTCACAGACTGTAAGAAGGCCCCAAGCCTCAGCAATCAAGATAAATCATATTTTAACACAGTGTTTTTAAAAATCAAAAGACATGCAACAAAATTCACGATGAACAAAATATGAAACAAAATAAAATAGAATCTGGCAACAGAAACATACAAGGAAGAAACAAAAACTCATTTACCTTCCCAGAGCTGGGGGCTCTGATGAGGGGAGTCCTCGCTCCTGCTTTTAAATATGTAAATCTGCATATATTTGAATGTACAATGGGCGTGGTGACTCCACCCTTAACTTGACCCTCCAAGGTCGCATTTCAATCACATGTTATCACTCAAAGATGTTCTCACTTGGGGTTTAGTACCAGCTGATGCTTCCACGCTGCAGGTTTACTCCAAGGCCACACTTCCTGTTTGGGCCCCGTGTCCCCCCAGGGGGCTCTGCTGACCCCAGTCCTCAGGATCTAGGCTGATGGAGGCCTGGATTGTCATTTGCTTCCTCAACTACAGAGGCAGGGAAGTGAGTGCGGGCCACAAAGCCATCCTCACCCCAAAGTGTGCTTCGCCAGTTCCACAAACACTACCACTGGCCAAAGCAAGTCACACGGCCACGCCTAACCTACAGGATCAGAGAGGACGACTCTACCATGGGGTGTGATCAGCCTTAGTGACTATCACAGCCATCCTCGGCTACACCAGGATTGGGGAAGCTCTTGCCCCTTCGGCTACAGTGGAGGGAGGTGGCCGCCAGATCTGCTCTTCCGTCGCTAAAGGAGAGGTGCGCTGTTCAGAAGAGCGGAGAAAGCTGGGCAGCCAAAATATGACGACTGTCCACTGTAGCGAACCTTTCTGCTACCCGGCGTTCTCTTACCCTTTACCAGGCATTCTCCAGGGAACACACACCCAGTTAATGTTTTCCCATTAGGGCGTCATTTAGTTTTTGTTTTTTGGGGTTTTTTTATTAATCGATTTTAATTTTTAGAGTAGTTTTTGTTTTACAGAAACACTGCACAGGAAGTACTGAGGAGGGTTCCCATAAATCCTCCAGACACACGGTGTCCCTAGTGTTGGCACTGAATTAATGTGGTCCATTTGTGACAAAAGATGAACTGAGCTACTTGAGGTTCTCAGCCAAGGAGGAGCCTTGGCCTTCGTGGCTAAGGGGTAGGAGGGCCTGGTGGTCCTGCCACCAAGGAGCTGCAGGCGTTTTCAATGAACCTTAATCAGGGAGCTCAGTGGTCCTAGAGGCACAGCGGGGAGTCCTATGGGCTGCGTCCACGCTCCCCTCCACCCAGTTTGTAGCAAATAGATGATTTATCCTTGAGGGTCAGGATCAGTCATGCAGGCCCTATAATCCACTTCTTTATTGGCTAACTCAGGAGCGTGAAGAACCCTGACTGGCTAAGTAGCAGCATTATTTCTGATTGAGTGAATGGAACTTTGCTGTAAGATGGGAAGAAGCAGACATGCCTGGAGCACTAGAATGCTAACCCAGAAGGTGCCAGCATTGTGGCACCACGGGGGGAAGAAACCCAATCTGGTTCTCAGGGACACCTGTGGGGAATCACACATCTCCTCCCCCTCATGGTTCTGAAACCCACGTGCAGTAGTTGTGCAAGAAACAGCCCACGTGTTGGTCTGCGGCTCAGAGTGCACAGCACCGCCTGCAGGATGCCACCACCAAACCTCAAGGTGTCTCAGCCCGGCTGGCGCGGATCTGGGTTCTCGGGGAGCCGCCTGTGTTAGTCATCAGGATGACCGCACATTCTAGCTCTCCTCTCCTCCCAGCAACCCAGTCGGAAGGTCCTTCCTCATCCCCTGGAAGTTAACTTTGGCCTTGTGCCTAGATTTGACCAATGGCATAGAAGGGAAGTGATGACTCATGCCAGGGTGTGAGTTGCCTTCTCTTTTTCCCCCTCGGTTGGTAGCCGTGGAAGCATTTGTCATGAGGAAGCTGCTGTCAGCCTGATTCCAGACTGGGCTGGGCCTGAAATGTGAGTGAGAAATAAAGCTTTGTTGTGTTGGAGCTTGTTTATCACTTCACCATAACCTAGCCCATCCTAACTGATTTACCATTTCTTCTATAAGGCCAGTTGATGTGGGATCCATGAGAAAGCCAGGCAAGCTTATTTCCTGTAAAATGACTCCCTGTAGAAGCCGTGCTGCGTGGCAGTTTGTGACCATGGATAAGGACTTCCTTAAGTCCACGGAGGGTGGCGCCGGCCAAGCATGGCCACCAGCAAAAGCAAAACCGAATTCAGCATGAGGGTCTGTTTCAGGCAGGGCGAGTCACTGTTCCCTCCTGGCGGAATGGCTCCCATGGAGTTGTTGGTTGGTCCATGGAGATCAGGGTCGGTCACACTCTGCGGGCAAGTGGACAGCACAACAGCGGCCGCGGCCAGACTGGCCTTGATGCAGCCGAGTCCATCTCATGGAGGCCCCACTCAGGCTGTATCACAAGCTCCAGAGCCACTGGGTTTTACAGTTGTTGGTCATCAGAGGGAAGAAGCCGGTGAAGCCCCCCAGGGTGAGTCAGCTCATCCACCTGCAGACAAAGAGGCCCCCGCGGAGGGGGCTTCAGGCGGGCTTTCAGACGGGGTGTGGAGCGTCTCAGCGTCTGGGCTCATTTCAGAAGGACGGGCCATTTGCCCCAAGCTTCTTTGTCTCTAATGCTCCAGTCCTGCTCATTTGGTCCCTGGCTCTTGTGTCCATGACTCAGTGTGACCCTCATCTCGGGCCATTTCTTCACTTCTGGCTGCTAGTAAGGCAGTAACTGTGAGAAGATGGTTCCACTCATGGTCATTTTCCTCCCTATTACGGTCACTTCCCGCTATGTGGACAAGATGATCACTCATAGGTCTGCCCTCAGGAGGTTTTCCCTTGTCTGCTGTCCCTCAGCATACCCCCAGCATGGGCTTACCCTGTCTCAACCCACTGACACATGGCACCAACACACACACAGAGATGTCTGTACATCATGCCCCATTTTTCTTCTCTCCTGTAAACGTCACAGGTGTGGGCTCAAAGTGGTGGCGTGCTGACGGAAGAGGAGGGTCAGTTACTTGCTTGTGCCAAGTTCCTGGGTCTGCAGTCCCTGCTAGGGCTAGCCCAGATCCCCTGCCAAATGCAGTGATGCTGAGCATGCCTGACCCCACGGCAGGCAGGCTGGGAGCGTCTGGTCTGTGACTGGTTCATGGCATGGCCACCTCTGCTCACTGCCATAACAGAAGCTATTTTCAAAAGAAGAGCCCTTCTGCTCAAGGGGATGTGGATGGGCTCCAAAGCCCACAGGAACTCTGCTGTGACTCCTTCCCGTCAAGGACTGTCACCAGCTCCTCCCAGCTCCGTGTCACGTCCACGGAGCACCTGGAAAGGGCCGGCTGTGCTGGATCAAAGAGACAGGCAGGGGCCACACAGCTGGTCCCCATGTGCTAGTTCCACGTGCCTGTCTTATGACAAACTAAGAAGTCTTTAAAGAAAATAAGCTAATAGCAGTAAAAATAAATTATAAGATACAGGCCTGAAGTTTACAAAGTTAATTTTCAAAGAAATGAAAAGAATAAATAAACAACCTAAAAAGCTTTTAAGTTTAGAAAGGCAAAATGGAGTAGCATAAACTGAGGTTATGAAGAACCCAGATGTCATTTTAAAGGATTGAAAAATTATAAAAATGAAGTTTTAAAAATGTTTCAAATGAAATAAAACAAAAAAATTCAGAGACTAATGATTATGGAATAAAGGTGAAAAGAATGGAGAGATGTAATGAAACAAGAGGCCAATTCTAATGGCTGTGTTTGGCAAAGATAAAAAGGATCCTCTGCATGGCCTACACGGTGCCTCCATCCTCGATTTCAGTGGGGAGACCAGGCAAAGTCTTCAAGTCGGCATCAAATCAAATACTTGGCTTCCTGCCCAAGTAAGGACTTGGAAGCTGGCAGCCTTTGTCGTTGAGGCAGGTTTGCCCTCTGCAGAACTCTGGCGCACAGCCCCAAGGGTCCCTAGTGACAGCCTCCTATCCTCCGCCACCCAGCGGCCAGCGTTCGCTCATTTACTCACTGGGGATTGAGCAAGCGGCCCCACGGCTGTGCGAGGCACACACGGCTGAGCCACTCCAAAGCCTTGCTCCCAAGGCATGAAATAATAAAAAATAAAAGTTACATGTGAAAATATTGAAACCAGATGTCTGTTGACACCCCACTGGCCTCCAGCCGTGACCTCCTCCTGCCAGTGTAGTGTGACTTGGTCCAGTTCCATGCCAATTCTGAATTGATCAGTTTCACAGAGTCCCTTTTTTATTATTTTACACAAAATGAATGGGCTCATGGGGGGCAATGCATTACCCAAAGAACATTTCACTGGAAAAGTCCCCTCCAGACACCTGCTCACCAGATCTCCTTCCTGGTACCCACCATCGGGCACTTCCTTACTGCCATGGGCCAGGTTCCCGGAACCAGTAGCGGAGATGGAGACTTGCCTGCAGCAAGGCCCCTGGGGCACGCCTGGGGGGTCAACACTGCCATCTCCGAGGATGTCCAGTCACTGGGGTGCAGGACTTGGTAGTGAGGGGAGCAGCAAAGAGGTGGGCAGGTGACAGCAATCAAATGGAAAGGAGTGGTGTCCATGACGTTGGTGGGGGGACAGTAATGGCTCTGGGAGGTGGTGGCAGGGAGCCAAGATGGTGAAGCCATCCTGCTGGTGCTGGCATAGCTGGGATTCAAAGAGAAGCCCTTGGAGGTCTGGGGAGGAGGGCAGCCCCTGGAACAGAAAGCAGTCTTCAAGTAAGCAAAGAGGAAAAAAATCATTCTGAAACTTCACTGAAGATAAAGGGAATTTGCTGGTAAGAGAGGTGATTCAGGAGACAGTGAAAAGATTTGGAAAAGAGGGAAGAATGGGGAACAGAGTCTAATTATGAGACAGAGAAAGCATGTGGGAGGGGGCTCTGGGCAGAGACCATGAGAAACCCTCCCAGCAAGCAGGCTCTCAGATTGGCCCCCCATCAGCCAGTCCATGGCTTCTGGCTGCTTGCAGCACTGGTGAGCAGCTAATTCAGTCCTCCTAGCCCCTACATGTTTCAACCAAATAAGGCACTTTACCAGACCCTAACAAGAGGAAAAGAAACATAACGTCTGGGGTGTTGCAGTCAAGAAACAAGGCAGACGTGGCAGCAGGGCCATTGCTCTCATGCCCACACCAAGGAGGCAGGAAATGCACGGCCAGGGCATCCTCCCAGGAGGGCACAAGGCCGGGGCCACATACAGAGCGGGAACATGGCGCTACTCCTGCTGGGCCCCCATTTGGGGGGCCTCTGTTTTCCTCCACTGGCAGACCGCTTAGAGCTGAGGTCAGCCCGTTGGCAGCTGGGCCCAAGGATGACCCGAGATGATGAGGAGACGGAGGCCTCATTCACGACACCTGGGGATTCCCTGGCGACAGAACCCCGGCAAGCCACCTCTCCGTTTCAGCTTGCGGTGGTATCCGCGGCGTCTGAGCCACAGCCTGAGACCCCTCAGTCAACTGCTCTTAAGTCCCTGATTGCCTAATACAATCATTGAAACTTCTACTGATTCACAGCTGACCAGGGGATTTTGCCCTTTGCTGTGATTCCTTAAGACATGGCTTCTGATCCCAGGGGTTTGGGTCCATGGGGCAGTGGTCAGAGAAGGGGCCCAGGGCCTGGGCAGCCCAGACAACATGCACTAAATAGTTTTAAACTTTGAAGTTGAAATGGCATTTATAAGCATGGAAGCAGAGATGAAGTTTGTAGGGGGGAAAAAAACAATAAATATGAGCTCATAAAAATTTAAAGCCATATAAATAAAAGGAAAATAGTATTTTAATAATGTGTAATATTTGTGAAAGCCATTCAGTTAGTAAAGAAACCTTTAAAACAGAACAATAAATAGGCCAAAAGCCGGCCACACAGATGTTCAGACTGTGTCGAATTCAAAAGTCAGTTTGTCCACTTGGCAGTCATGTGACTCGGGGCAATTACAGAACCTCCGGCCTCGCTGCTCCACCAGCAGAGTGAAGAGCTCCCGTGGGCACCAGGAGGATTACACGGGACACATCCCAGGCCTGGAGCACACCTCTGGCCTGGAGAAGCCGTCGTGTATGTTCCTGTTAGACGTTTCACAACTGTTTAGAATAAATTCAGTTTGTTTAAACTTTCGGCCTCACTAATACTTTTTAAAAATTAAAATAATGCAGCATAAGTTCTCGTATATCAAATTTGCAGAAATTTAATAAAGTGAACATATCCTTCTCAGATGTGACATTTCAAAGACCATAGGGGGAGTATAAATCAGGGCAACTTTTGTAGCGGCCATGCGATGACGCACAGCAAAGACAAGCCTTTGACCAACGCTCCCACTTACCATCCTTGCTACAGCAACAGAAAGATATGTTAATGTCTGCGCACAAGGTTTCTGATCACTGCACGACGTAGGAGAGTGAAAACCTCAAAACAAGGTAGGTGTCCCCAAAACTGTGCTGGTTTTACTGTGGTGCACGAACAACAGTGAAAGATCCGCACTCACGTGATGCTGCAGAGTCACCATCAGTGAAAAGAGACACCATCACCATCTATTTAGTAAGTGGAAGCTCGGCACTGGACTCTGCTGACCGTATTCTCCTTGAAATTCTCTTCCCGTCCCCGACCCTCATCCCCAGAATCAGCCCTCCTCGCTCCCTGCTTCCTCCCTCGGACGCCTGGAATCCCCCATGAAGGTCGTGCCCCTGGTCTGTCCTATGCTCTCCCTCTCTGAACCATAACCCTCTCTCCCTAACCCAAACCCTCTCTCCAAAGCCTTCAAGCATGACTTTTCATCTCCTCATCCCTACCGCCTTTCACAGGGCCTGGCTCCCAGAGGGACTTCTGATCATGTGTGAGCCTTTATCAAAGCTCTTCCATATTTCCCTGCAATTGTTACATACATGTCTGTTTCCCCCAACTAGATAGACAAAGACTCCACCATATCCATCCCTGTCAACGCAGAGCCTAGCAGAGCAACGCACAGCACACGGCCCTTACCCTAACCCTCACCCTAACCCTAACATGCCCACACAGCCCTGGGGGCTAACTTGCACCAGATAGCTGTTAGACATCAGAGCTCACACATACCCCCACCTGCTCTAACATGACTGTTCTTAGGTCTACTTGGATTTTATAATTACCAGATATAATGATGGTCAGTAGAGGCCAAATCCCTAAGACCAGTCTATAGCTTCACTTCCAGAAGTTTCATCCTCCTGGCACTTTATTTATGAAAACACTTGTCTTTGGCACTTGGTGCATTAACGGCCAACTACTGTAGGCTGGTCTCCTCTTTCCTGTGGCTCTGAATGCTCAGCACATCCCGGACACATATTGCACCATGAACTCTGTTTATTCTTTACGAAAACAGCGTTGCTGAGCATAGCAAATCTTCAAACAACTTCAGCGACTCTCACGGTCAGGCACATGTTACAATAAGACTTCCAGAATTTGTCACTGTTCTCTCCACTGTTGGGGTCACGTCAATGATCCTGAGGTCTAGGGGGCTCTATTTCCAGGCCAAAGTGCAAACCTTTGCACAGTTATATATAAGAGACCAAACACAGCAACAGCGAATTTTAACGCAGTGCCCATGACCATAGATGGCACACTGGTGGCCCGAGGGCTAGATTTGCCCAGAGGACATTTAACCTGCATGCTTGTAAGTGGACTTTCCCCCCATGTACCTCAAGCCCCAGCAGCCCTTCCTCTGGCCTTCCTCATCTATGAAGCCTGCTCCGGGCCTCGAAGGCATTTGCATCTGTGACTTCAGCTAAGCCAAGCGGACTACACAGGCTTCAAACAGACACAGGGCCCTAGGGCTGGGGGGTGGCCTGTGACACATTTCCTCAGCACTATTCCTTTCTGCCCACTTTGAAAGTCTGTGGCGATAAAGGTGGGGACCCAGGGGTCCAAAAAGGCATATGCCTCACTACCAGAGGGAGTGGCCCACGGAGCTCCATGCCATGGAGCCCCTCTCTGAAAACCGAAGATGAACTTGGTATGGGGTTTCCGTAACAGCTTCTGCCAAACAAGGGAATTCCAGGGTCCCGATGAGACCCAGCCCCTGGTCCCTGTATTTTCACAGCAGATGAAGACAGGCTGCCGCGGTGAAGCCTGCTGAACCACCCAGCTATTTTTAGCCCTCCCCTCTGCCACGCTGGCGGACGCTCTCTCTCCCTGCCGAATGGCACGCAATGGCTTCCACGTGTGCAAACCGGAATGCAGCAGCTGAAACACAGCCAGAGGCCCAGTGTGTTTCCTTAAAAGGCCTGAGGAAGACAGATTGGATGGCTATGGGGAAGACAGCTTGGACCCCGGGCCGAGGTCGCATCTCCACCCAAGAGAGCTCTTTGGGCACGAGGGAACCAACAGGAACCTGCCTGCAAACAGCCTTCAAGTGAAAATAGGTTTTTCCTTTGAGACTCCAAAAAGGAGAAGGATTCAAGCTGATAGATAGGTTCCATTCTCATCATCTGAGGACTAACAGTCCCTGGGTGAACATTTGTGCTAGAGGCTTTGAGCCGCTCATGTAAATTCCCTTCAGACATTCACTTCACAAATCAAAGCTGCTAGGCTAGTTGGTTAGCGCTTGACGCTAAACAGACCCAGTCCTCTGCTCAAGACTTTCTCAGGGTGACCTCACAGAACAGTTCTCTGAGTATCTTCTAAGAAAGAACGGAATAGAATGGAATAGAAGACAACAGAAACAGAATATATTCAATTGTGGGGACTTTATTCTGAAGAATAAAACATACGCATGTGGTTTTGTTTCTCAAAATGGTTAGTATTTATTTTTGACATCCGGAAGTTGCATCTTATCATGAGTAGCATCTGTTACCTTGATGAGGGGGCAAATTCAATGAACTATTTATTGTGTATAAATAAGGGTCGCACACTCTATCGCCAAGTGCCCTCTCACCCTACTCAAGTGCAGAAAAGCAAAGCTGGAGAGATGTTCGAAGTCTTTTTGCGTGGCTGTAAACTCTTACCCAGCCATCACAGTGGTTTCCAAAACATTGTCATAGGTCACAAGCATTCAGTCTGACCCCGGAATTAGTGAAGGCCACCAGAAAATCAAGAAGGCAGGAAATCAGGAGCAGG
Organism: Phataginus tricuspis; assembly: GCA_029783875.1. Taxonomy (NCBI): domain Eukaryota; kingdom Metazoa; phylum Chordata; class Mammalia; order Pholidota; family Manidae; genus Phataginus; species Phataginus tricuspis. The sequence goes on from JAQQAC010019064.1 coordinate 23,513,127, forward strand.
CTGGAGCGTGTGGCACAGACCAGCGCCATCCAAATCAAGAGGCGCTGCAGAGCAGGGGCCACCCTGAGGCAGTGGAGTGGATGGTCACTAGTCTTCCTGGACCCCAAGAGGGAACCACAAGAAACTCTGAATGTCAGTGCCCTCTGTTCAAGTTCTGCCCTTCAACAAAAGCTCTGGTTCACTCTTCCATAGTTTCTTTTGGAGAAAATTAATTTAGCAGAATAAAGCTTCTGATTGGATTAACTACCCATGGCCTGTCCGATGGCACACGCCATTGTGTGCCACTGTGCGTCATGGATGCACACACACAGCCATGTGGGCACATGAATGGGTGCATTCAGCTCACACCCTCCTGACCACAGCTGCACTGATCTTCAAGTTTCTGTGACTCAAAGGAAGTGGGCTTCTTGTCTAAAAGTGATATCAGTCACCTTGCCAAATTTGGCTTAGGAAAGGCTACATGCGCCAATCCGAGCCAGCGGAATGCCAGGGGAGCTTTTGGGAGTGGTTGTCTCACACCCAAGAGAGCCACAGAAAGAGGTGGTCTTGTTTTTCCTCTTAATACTGCCAGGTCCAAATGCATCCATCTTGTCACCAGCTTGAGGGTGGCGCCCACACTGAACACAGCAGAGACGGAGAGAATGTGGGTGTTTGACAGCATCACCCACCCATGTACCTGGCCACCCCATGGCCCCAGCTCTGTACTTCCTGTGACAGAGCTAAAAATGTCCTTATGGTCCGAGCCAGTGTGAGACAGGATTTCAGTTCCTGGTAGCTGAGAATGTCTAATGCACGCATCAACACCCACACAAATCTCTAGACCTACCTGGCCTTGTCTCAGGAGTACTCAACAGTCGGACATGCCATTTTCCTGAGACAGTTCCTTTCAGGCTCTGCATGACCTTTCCGTCCTGGTTCCCTTCTCATTGCTCCAGATATTCCTTCTCAACCTCTTTGGCTGGGCTTCTGCCCAACCTTTAACTGTCAGTGTGCCCGGAGGCCTCTCCAGACTGCCTTTCCCTTCTTCATCTATGCTCAAAACCTAGCTCATCTCATCTGGACTCATGGCTTAAAATATTACATATTTCCAAACCACCAAATTTATGCCCCTAGTCCCAGCCCCTCCCCTGAACTTCAACTGCTTCTTGATATCACCACCAGAGAGTTCAACAGGCACCCCAAAGTAAAACGTCCATCAGAGAATCCTTGATTATACCACCCCGCTTCTAAAAAGAAGCAAATGGCACACTAAAAATGCCATCCTCTCCCGTTATTCCTCACCTCCGTAAAGGGTGTCATCGGTGAACTACTCTTCGTCACCCATGTGTCTAATTCATGTGCAAGACCTATTGACTCTACTCCCGGATAGGTCCAAACCCGTCCTCCCTTCTCCTTCTCCACGGCCAGCGCCTGGCGGAAGCCTCCACCTTCTCTAACCAGTTCCTAACATTCCCCTCACTTGTTGGCCCAGTCACACTGGCCATTGTACTATCCTCCCAATGGGCCAGACTCACCAGGTCAGACTCAGAAGAGCCTTCGACCCAGCTCTTCTCTCAACCCTGAGTCCTCTTCCCTCGGGCCTTCCCATGGCTGGCTCCCGATTATAAGTCAGCTCCTCAGAAAGGCTTGCCTTGACCATCCAGGGGCTCACCAGACGCACTCTGCCCCTGCTGATGCATTCTCCCTTGTCACATGTCTGCATGCTCGCGGCCTATCTGCCTCGCCACACAAGGTCCATGAGGCTGGGACTGTGTACCATGCCCCCCGGCACCCCAGTGTGTCACTGAATACCTGGCACATTAGGTGCTCAACAGATGTGTGTTGAATAAGTGGTTGGTCCTAGGCTGCAAGCAACAGAAACTTACTTTGGTTAACAGATGCTGAGAATTATTTCATTGGAAGGATAATAGCAATGGGAAGACCAGAAAACTAGGTTCAGCTCTATATGTGGAGAGGAACCAGGGAGCTGGGCAGTGAAAGCCAGAGCCAATCGTCACACCATAGACAGGTGGCCCGTGGCCCTCTCTGGAGTCCTCTGGACGCTGGATACCAGGTGGACCTTTACCAGAACAGCTTGCCGACACCCCTCTGGTGGAGTGTGTGCAGTGGGCTTGTGGTCAGAGCTCAGAATATCTGGTCAATCAGTGCATCCCCTCATTTGTCCCAGTCGAGTAATCAGGAGTATAGTTGGTTGTGTGCAGACGACCCTTTCTCATCAGGGAGGTTCTGTGCCCCTTCACCATCACATTCGCCCCAGTTCCTGGTGGGTCCCCAGCAGGGTGGAGACCTCATGGTTCACTGCCACTGCCACTGGAGAGGCAACCTGCTCGAAAGTAACACAACTTTGGTTGAGTTTTCTCTGTTAGCTTCTTGATTCCCTCATCTGTGCTTCCCACATATCTTCCCAGACAACCTGCAGCCCTGTAGGGTTTAGGGGCTGCTTTTAGAGGAACCTGGTCACAAATGACCAGGCAATTCCTTGAACAAAAATTCCTATCAAATGCAACTGCTCTAGTTTGAGTCTTTAAAGGCAGAAATATTCTTTCTCAAGTATATAGGCTCTTCCAATTTCTTTGTGTTGTGCTCTCTCTGTTTCTACCATCTCCTGGAAAACTAGGGCAAATGCTGGAATGTCAGCGTTCCTCCTAAATCCAAACATGCTTGGCTAGTTCCCTCAACAGACGCTCAAATCCATTCATTCTACTAGATGGCTTTTTGCAACAGTGGCCTGAAGGCTTTCATACACGCCTCTGACTTAAGGCAGGAAAATCACATCTATTTTCCAGGTTGAGTATCATTTGGAAGGCGTCCCCTTTATGCCCGGAGGCTGCTTCTTCTTTGGCTCTTCCGCGTCACCCACTACCCGATGTCCTCGGGCTACCAAAGGCTGGATTCTGAAATACTCCTTCTTCTGTGTTTTGCTCTTTGGCAATTTCATGCCCACCATGTGGGCCACAGAATCAGGAATAATGGGGAAAAGGTCCCTGAATTGATTCCGTGCTGGGCCTCAGAGACTCTGAAGAACCATCCAGCTCTAGAATCAGGACCCCAAACAAACAGGAAGACCCCCCCAAGAACCTGATGGCACGAAGAATGGCTCACCATCAGCCCTCCAGCCCCGAGGGAAGGCGGGAGGAGGTCAGCAACAAAGCCCAGACAGGCAAACTGAAGCCATGGAGGGGGCAGTCCACACGGCAGCCCCTGCTTGTGGCCCGTGGCCCGTGGCCCATGGCTCGGCACCGTTGGCAGCCCCCGACTCCTTCACAGTGGCCAGGTCCCGCTAGAAACCTCACAGCAGGGAAATTTGGCAGGGAAATCTGAACCATTCCCTAAAAATGAGTCACTGTGGGAGGAAGAAATTTAAAACTGATCTTGAGACCTCATGATACTGTCTTCCTACAGGGAGAGTGGTGCCCACTGTTTTTTTAAGTAAATAGAAAGTAGGGAAGAGGAGAGGGATCAAAGGCACTTACATTCACACGTCCAGCAAAGCCGATGATGAAAGGGCTAAGACGTCCTAATAGTGGGCCAAACAGACGTCCCTGTGGCTCGGCCTTGGACACCCAAGCAGGCTGCCCTATGCACAGACCCTAAACAAGAGCTTCCCAGGTCCTTCCCTGAGAAGAGCAGCTCCAGATGGTGAAAAAGAAGCAGGAACAACTGGAATAGAAGGAGGGTGAAGGGTAGAGATTCTCTGTCCACCAAGAGTCATAAAGGGCTTGGCAGGGAGCTGGGTATGGCATGTTTGTGCTGGGAGAAGATGGACCAGAGCTCAGACCCCTCCCTGAGAATCAGTCTGTAATCTCTGGAGAATGACAGTAAGGGTCCCATAGGGACCAGTGCATCCTTGGAGCTCTGGGAGAGCTTCTGGGTCACGATGACTTGCTTAGACATAGCCTCCATTTGGTCATAGCTGGGCGAACTGGACCACCCTGACCCTCTGTTTCATCCCCTGTAAAGCCAGGATAATGATCACCAGAGAGCACTACCTGAGCTAATGTGTGTGAAGTGCCCAGGCAGTGCCTGACACACAGCTGCTACCGCATCCCAGTGACTCGTGCTAATTCAGGTCACATGGCTGCTAGAGTAGCCCAAAACTTCAGTGCATCAGAAGTTAGCTCTTGCTCACAAAATCCAAAACAGGTGCTCTTTGCTGGCAAGCTACCTGCACACAGCCAGGCTGGAAGTTCTCTGAGGTGGCCCCAGAAAGAACTGGGTAGGCATTTGGGTTGGGGTACACCAGGGTTCAGGAAGGCCATGGAGTCCGTGGTGCGGTCTGACAAAGGCCAGGGCTTGGAAAGAGGCCCACAGCTGCTGAGGTCAGGACCCGGCAGCTCAGTCCACACTTCACCGAACACCAAGTCAGGACAGATGGTCTAACACAGGGTTTTGTTTCCTTTGTGGGAATAAATGTGAAAAACTGAACACAAAAATTGTATCAATTCTTGGGTGTATTCGCTCACAATGCACCCAGAGCCTGAACTTCATTTCTCCTACTTTTGCTCTGGTCTGGGCCACTGCTGCCTCTCGCCTGAATTTCTGCCACAGCCTCATCACTGGTGCCCCCGCCTCACGGCTGGTATCTTGTCCACACACAGCAGCCAGCAGGTCCTTTAAAACTCATGAGACCTGCCAGTCCCTTGATCAAGCTCTTGAACAGCAGCTACCAGGTCACTGAGTCAAGGCCAGTGGCTTACAGCGGCCCTTCCCCTCGCTGGCCACAGCCCGGCCCCTGCCCGTTGCCTTTCCCAGGTGCCCCTGCTATGTTTCAGGCTTTCTCTTCCTTGGATCACCATGTGCTACCTGCACAAGGACAGACAGGACCCCAAGGGAACGGGAGAGGCGGCTGTGGTGATTTATCTCCTGGCACTTCCCACCCCCTCATGTTTTTATGAATGTATTTGTGTTGTTGGGTTCCCCCCCCCCCCGGGTAATCCCAGGAGAACAACATCTCTAGTGCCTAGACTTGGATTTGGCACATGGTAAATACTCACTGAACGCTGGTGAAATGAAGGGATGAACCATCGCATACATCTATTCAACACAGACTATAGAACAGTTTAAGTTCACCAATAGTGCCGTTTGAGAGCAGGGTCTAGGAGGGGAGGGGCAGTGGCCAGCCCCTCACCGAGGGGGCTGGGGCCCAGAGCTCCCTGCCCATTAAATTCCCACAAATGACTGGTATTGGGTCCTGATGGATCCTGTCTTCCCAGAGCTGATCGCCAAGGGCCCCAACCAAGAACACAGCACATGAGTTCCCCACGGCCCCTGCTGAGGTGGAGGGCAACCAGGGGCAGAGGTTTGGAGGACAATGGGGGCTTGCCTTCCTCACCCCCTGTGGGGAAGGGCTGAGACTCACTGCCTCTGGTGGCATGAGGGGGCATCCAGCTGGCCCCTTCCCTGAAGTCAAAGCCCAAGAGAAACACTCAAAGTCAGGGAGTTTCCCACCACTGAGTCAGGACCTACAGACCAGTTCTCAGCTGACCTCATGACTGACCATGGGACCCACAGGAGGAGCTCAGTGGTCGAGTGGAAAGAGGGAAGCCAGTTGATACGGCATGGTCACGTGAGTTTCCTGTGGATTAAGTGGTCAAGAAGGTGGCTGGACATGAGTCGACCTGCTTGTGCTATACCCCAAGGAGCTGCTGGAGAAAGACACCCAAGCACCAGGAGCCTGGGAGGACGGCCCCCAGCAGGGCTTCGAGAGGGGAAAGAGGGGCTCTCAGAGGCCAGACTGCCCAGGCGAGGCGAGGCAGGTTCCTTGGCATATTCCTCCAGAGGACCGAGGCACGGGGGTCAGCCCAGGCGCCCTGCTATAGAGGGCAGGAAGGAGGGTGGGGTAACCGTCCACCCCAGCCTCAAGGTCTGGTAAAGACTGCGCCACTCTGCACACCTGGAGGGCGGCGAGGAGTGTGCGGGGAGCAGGCCAAGACTTCCCCATTCAAACTCCCCCCGGCACCGTGAGTCCAATCCGTCCTGGGGTTCCCCAGGAGAAGGCTTTGATGGTATCTGGGATTTAAGTTTTTTAATGAATAGGACCCAGTGTTAAGATCCACTAGTGATGGTTTTAACAGCCAAAAGTGACTAGAAGGTGACAGAACTCAGCTAATACCCTTTACTGGAGCTAGTTCTTAGCATCAACACAACAGAGTTGGGAGCAGGATTGAAATGCTGACTGTGGGCTGGGCTGAGCTGTGTGCCCCCACCAAGAAAAAGATATGTTGAGGCCCTAGCCTCAGTACCTCAAGATGTGACCTTATTTGAAAAGAGGGTCATTGCAAACATAATTAGTTAAGATGAGATCACACTGGAGTAGGGTGGGCCCTTGATCCAATGGGACTGGTGTCCTTATAAGAAGACAGCCATGTGAATAGAGGGACACCCAGGAGAGGGCCACATGGGGACACAGGTAACCAGGAGAGGGCCCCGTGAGGACAGACACCGAGAGGGCCACGTGAGGACAGAGACTCCCAGGAGAGGGCCACATGAGGACAGACTCCCAGGAGAGGGCCACGTGAGGACAGAGACACCCAGGAGAGGGCCACGTGAGGAAAGAGACTCCCAGGAGAGGGCCACATGAGGACAGACACTCAGGAGAGGACCACGTGAGGACAGAGACTCCCAGGAGAGGGCCACATGAGGACAGAGACACTCAGGAGAGGGCCACATGAGGACAGACACCCAGGAGAGGACCACGTGAGGACAGACACCCAGG